>CANUEP010023250.1:0-12112 GCA_947857235.1 Jatropha podagrica
GAGCGTAAGGGAGAAAGGGAATGTCCGTCAACACAGACTGTACTGAGAACTGAGCCCGGAGCTGCATTTTATAGCAAAAAAACGGACCCGCGGCGGTCGCTACCGCCGCTCAGGGCGGTCGCTACCGCCGCGGACGGCGGGCGCTACCGCCGCGCACGGCGGGCGCTACCGCCGCGCAGGGCGGGCGCTACCGCCGCGGACGGCGGGCATGTCCCGTTTTCTCTCTCTTTTTCACTTCCAGAGGGTTTTTCGGGAGTTCCGGACCTCCAAAAAAAATATTCCGGGACCAGTTCTGCGATCCTCGTAATTTTCTGGACGTTTCAAGTACCATATTGGCATATTTCTGATGAATTTCCAAAATAGCCTTTGGTCCGGCCGGGCTGTTTGCAGTCCGGAAAAATAGGCTTTTGAGCCTGAAAAAATTGAGTGTTCACAAATATATTTAATAAGTATAGTATAACTAAAAATACTTACTAAATATACTACAAGGGACTTAAATTTTTTTTTTATATATAACGTCCTGTAGAGAAATACATTTAGTTATTTAAATAGGAATAAAACTTCTTTTAAATTTTTTTGTCATCTATTATAAAGAAATATCATTTTACTAAATTATCTGTTATATGAAAAATAATTTTTATCAAGCTAGATGAAACAATTAAGTCAATATAATTTTTAAAACATCAATTACACTATCTAAGAATGTAATGGTCCATAATTCATAAACCCATAGATAATTTAATTACATACTGGAATTTTTTATAAATATTACATACATAGCATAATTAATTATTTTTGCAGAATACGACTTTCAAACTTATATACTCTTAATTTACATGTCTGCTGAAATATGTAAGCTGTTCTGTTAACATTTAATACATCATACATATTCCAAAAAGAAACCAAATATATATTAGCTACTTCAGTAGCATTCTATTTACACTAGACTTTTAAAGAAATCCCATAATGAGCAGGGCTCACTCTGCTTTCTCCTTTCCTTTCACTGCGATAGTACAGAAGACACTATCGCTAAGCAAATTGCTTAGTGGTGCTATTTTATAAATTGATATGTAAATTCATAACTTTTCAATATTATCAATAATTGTAATTGAAATTCCTTATGAAAATACTTTTCATATACTGAACTTTAAAACCCGATATAGAGTTTTCAAATTAAACACTTTAACAGTAATAATAAAAATTCCTTACTTAGAATTCAATATTTAAAATTCAATAATTACTCTGTGTTGAAATAAACAAAATAATATCAATACAGTTTTAAGAAAATATCAATTCAAAAAACTTAGCAATATCCAATTTAATCTCAGCAATCTAGATAGACTCAATCTGAAGACCATCAGTGTCAAATGTGCACACCTAGACAAAGCTATCTCAACCTCAGTCTGTAATATAAATACCAATAGAAGAGGAAACAATCTCAACCTCATATAGAGGGAACAATCTCAATCTCAATGAAGAGGGAACAATATCAATCACAGTATCAGTTTCAACTAATGAAGTGATACCGGTAGGGTAATAACCATGTCTATTAGCTGCTGTGAGACTATAAATCATTTCATTCGCATAAAACATCAAAATCACGTTGGGCAACGTTTCATTTCACAAACACTTCTAAAAATATTCAATCATGGTCACCTCTCATACTGCAAATAATAATTGGCCAACACATTTTTTTTTCAAATAAATCACTTCCAATATAAGTTTAGAATTATTAAAATCATAAGGTATCAATGTATAATTCTTTCTTTTCAAAATCCATAAAACTTTCATTCCAATATTTCCATTTTTTGTCCGTAAATAATTTTAAGAAATCAAGAAATGAAATCAAATATATTTTGATTTTAACGTAATAAAAATAATAATATTGCACTAACCTGAATTGGAAGGTTCCCCTATCCTTTCTCTAACAAATGCTGATTTATCTTCCAATCCTCTCCTCTCAACAACTATAACATGAAATTAACACTAACATTAATTTACTACACCTTGGACTACACATACTATTATAGAAACACAAATTAGGCATTGAAATGTAGTATTCAAGTTTTTCTTTCATTTTAATTTTGCTTGTCCAGGTGTTATATGACCTTTGTTTAAGTATAAAAACACTTCATATTCAATACTTAACCTCATCTAATATACATAAAAATAAAAAATTAAATTATAGAAGTCAATGGCATGCTTAGTTCCTTAAATGTTCATGTAATGCTGAATTTCAGCATTGAAGTAGCCTTCACATCATTGACCATATCTAGACTTTCATATTTTATTTTGCTGTGAAATTTTTACAGCATAATTCCTACATCTTAGAGCACTGCTCTATAAAATTTCATAATTTTTGAAATTCATTTGCGTGGTCAAATGGCCTAATTACAGAAGCAGAATTTCAGTGTTTTTGATTCTGAGTAGTATGCATTCCTTTATTAATATCTCCACTTTCTTTAATCCATTTGCTCTGAAATTTTTTATAGAGACTTCCTCACATTCTAATTTATTTTCAAATTAAATTTCGTGAATTATGGGGTTCATTTGCCTAGTCAAATATGTCAATTACAGAGGCTGAACTTTAAGTAGACTCTCATTGAGCAGTCTGTAGTCATTTAATTACAATCTCATTTTCCTTCATTCATTTTGCTACCCCTTATTACCATGACCTTCCCAACATTCTAAAATAATTTTATGCAGAATTCTATAATTTTTAGAGCTCATTTACTAATTTAAATAATTCAATCTGTGACTGAATTTTTAGACAGCTCAACTTAATAAACTCAAGCAATTCTTTACCTGCTTAACCATTTTCAACTTAGTTTCATCACTAATTCATGCATAACAACTCTTTTAAAACTTAAATAACATAATTATCTTACATATATTAGAATACTTAAACCACAGATTATTAATCAAATGGCTAAACCCATTCAAGTTAGTTAATTATGCAACTTGACCTCAATTTCATGCTTAACCACCCTTGATCACTTCAAAAATACTTATAATTTCATTTTTCCCATAAAGACAGCAACAACAAGCAATCATCTCTTAGGATAGTTCATGGAAATCAAAATCAAAACCATAGAAAAGAAAGAGGAGGTGAAGATAACTAACCTTTCCTTAAGAACCACTTGGAAATTCTTTGAATTTTCCCTTGTTTTTGCTAGGTCAACAATGGAGAAGAAGAAGAAGAAGAAGGAGAAGAAGAAGATGGAGTGATAAGGTGCTGCGTTGATGATTGAAGAGCAATTAAATAAAAAAAATATCTACCTTCTAGATGGTTTGGCTCAATCCAAATCGGTTCGGTCCAACTCAGTGACTTGCTTAGATTTTTCATTGATTTATAGGTTTTTCAATCGGTTTGTTAATAATAAATTACTCCCCTATCTATATAATCTCATAAATACCCATATATATATATATATATATATATATATATATATATATATATATATATATATATATATATATTATAATGAAAATTGGCCGAGGGCCAATAGGTGGATTTGTGACATTACTGATCAATTTCTACATGTTGCGAAAATCTGAATGTGATTTATTTAAAAGTGCTAGTTATATGACACGTGCTTGTGAAAGTGTGTCCATTTAAAAAAACCATCAGAGGCAGAATGGGAAAATCACTGTTACAGGAACAGTGATTTACCCACACCCTAAACTCTTCAGTGTATAATAATATATGCTCCTTTAAACCCAAGGAAACCCATTTAGCCCAAAACCCCTGCCTCTCATCTTTCAACATAGTCGTTCCTTTGCTTGGTCATCTCTTTTCTTCTACTTTATTTTCATTCTTGTATGGATTACTATTTTTGAAGGATGTTTAGTGTTTTTTGATTTCGATGCATGTTTGATTTGGTATATGTATAATGCAGGTGTTGTATGTGTCGATTGCGACTTAAGTTAAAGAGATTTTTTTTAAAGGAATCCATTTTCAAGGTTTATCTTGTACCCTTTTATTTATTTATTTATTTATTGATGGAGATTATAATTAGCATCAATACATGATTAATAAAATTTATGTGGAATTCAACCTTTGTTTATTTTTCGCATTTTCTTGATGCGTTTCTGCGTATATAAAATCTTGGTCTTGATGCTTAATTTATGTGGAATTGCTTATTATACGATTTACAAAACCGTGAAGAGAAGGCGACCCACACATCAGACTTCCTTTTTCTTTACTTGTTGTATGATATGTAAACTTATAGTTAAGAGTCTTAATATAATCAAATACATTGGTACCAACTTTGAGAGGCCCTTTTCTTTTTCCCATGTAAGTTTGTTTTGTTAATGTATGATGATAATAATTTTAAATTCTATCTATTTTTGAGCATTGAGTATAATCCCTTCCATTTTTTTTCCTTTCCATTTCTATTACTGATGTTTGTACTATGCGGTTTTCTCACTTGATTATTTTTGCGTTTACGTTGAATTTAGTTTTTGTTTTACTTGTTTGGAAGTATAATTTTCAATTCGCAAATCAATTGTTTCAATGCTGGTCTGGTTGCTTTTATAAATAAATAACTTCGATTGAATTGTTTGCATTACTTGTTCAGAAGTTCAGTTAGGGATAAATCATTTCTTATCTTTTTTTTTTTATAATAAGCAAATTATTTTAGTTTAATAATGTTGATATGTAGTTTTTATATTGATCTATGGTTTTATTTTATATATATCATCATATAAGAAATGATGACTTTCCTCTTTTTCTATCTCTTTTGCTGCCTACGTTTGTTAATTTTTTTTAAATCTAATTTTGATCAATTTTGATTTTGGGGTACAATTGTGTCAAAAGTTTAAAATTGGGGTGCACCTAAATTGCTCTCCACACCTTAAACTACTATATCTAAAGCGAGAATGTAAAGTGAGAGTGGTATGTGGCTCTAGATTTTTACTAAGACTAACATGTAAGTACATGTAGTTGTTGGCAAAATAGGAACAAACTAAAGGAAAGTAAGGACTGCTATATTCGATCTGTGTGCATATAGGATTTGATTGCAGTGTAGGCTGGCGGCAGAAAATACCTAGTTAGAACTAGGTCTTGATGTGTTATATGGTAGAAAGCCAAGGAATAGGGAAGCTTAAGGTGCAAAGGTTACCATATAATGGTTGATTGCGAGTAATCTGGGTTGCCATATGCTTTATAATGAAATATTCTGTAGGTGCTTGTATTAGGTTAATAATGTAAAGGGAGAGTGGTATGTGGCTCTAGTATTTTCACTAAGGCTAAGATAAGAGAATATGTAGTTGTTGGCAAACTAGAAGCAAATAAAGGAAAGTCGATTGTAGTTGTGCACTAGAACACTATAAAAGAACCCCTCATCAAACAAATACAAGAACCTAATTGGAAAAGAAAAATCAACCGTCAATTCAGACCTGGCCGAGAGCACAAAAACCCCTTTGTATGAATTTGTCATCTTTATTTTAGTATTTCACTTTATCTTGCTCGCTTTTGGTCTACTGGGCTTGAATTTGAAGAAATTTTCAATTTAATGGAAATTATAGGTTGGGTATTTGGGCGTGAGTTATTGTCCTGTTTTTTCTTTTGTTTTCTTTTCTTTCATGTGTGGGTTAAATTTTTTACCACATTTTATTTATTTATTTATTTTTGATTTTGATGGATGTTTTGTTTGGTATATATATATATATATATATATATATATATATATATATATATATATATATATATAATATAAGTGTTGTATGTGTAGATTGCTGGCTTGAGTTAAGAGATTGTTTTAAAGGAATCAATTTTCAAAGTTTATCTTATGTCCATTTATTTTTTGCTCTTTTTTTAATAAGAGTGATGGAGATTATAATTAGCAGCAAAGAAATGATTAATAAAATTTATGTAGAATTCGACCTTTATTTATTTTTTTCTACATTTCTTGATATGTTTCTGCGTGTATGAAATCCTAGCCATGATGCATAATTTATGTAGAGTTATGTATTATACGATTTACAAAACTATGAAGAGAAGGCAATTTACATGTCACACTTCCTTTTTCTTTATTTGGTAATTTATTACATTTAAATGCAACTAAAGTTTAGGTTACTGTATTATAAGTAAACTTATAGTTGAGAGTCTGAATATAAGAATCAAATACATCGATGCCAACTTTGAGAGGGGCTTTTTTTTCCGTATAAGTTTGCTTTGTTAATATATTGCTGATAATCAACAAGCAAGTACTAATTAAATCTGACATTACATTAATATGATATGTGTTAGGGTTTTTGACCATATTCTTTTATTTATTTATTTCTGATTATCATGGATGTTTTGTTTGGTATATGTATAATTGATGTGTTGTATCTGTAGATTGCTAGCTTGAGTCAAGAGATTGTTTCAAAGGAATCAATTTTCAAGGTCTATCTTATATCCATTTATTTTTTGCCGTTTTTTTAATATGGGTGATGGAGACTATAATTAGCAACAAAGAAATTATTAATAAAATTTATGTAGAATTCTACCTTTATTTATTTTTTCTGCATTTCCTGATATGTTTCTGCGCGAATGAAATACTGGCCTTGATACATAATTTATGTGGAATTGCTTATTATACGATTTACAAAATTATGCAGAGAAGGCAATTCACACGTCACACTTTCTTTTTTTTTTTTTTTGTACTTGGTAATTGATTAGATTTAAATGTAACTAAAGTTTAGGTTACTGTATGATATGTAAATTTATAATTGAGAGTCTGAATATAAGAATTAAATACATCGATGTCAACTTTGAGAGGGGCTTTTCTTTTTCCCCAATAAGTTTGCTTTGTTAATGTATTGTTGATAATCAACAAGCAGGTACTAATTAAATTTGACATTACATTAATATGATGTGGGTTAGAATTTTTTACCACATTTATTTATTTATTTCTGATTATGATGGATATTTTGTTTGGTATATGTATAATGCATGTATTGTATGTGTAAATTACTGGCTATAACTAAGAGATTGTTTCAAAAGAATCAATTTTCAAGGTCTATGTTATGTTCATTTATTTTTTTTGCTCTTTTTTTAATATAGGTGATGGAGATTATAATTAACTGCAAAGAAATGATTAATAAAATTTATGTAGAATTCGACCTTTATTCATTTTTTCTACATTTGTTAATATGTTTTTATGCATATGAAATCCTTGCCTTGATGCATAATTTATGTGGAATTGCTTATTATATGATTTACAAAACTATAAAGAGAAAGCAAATCAGACATCACACTTCCTTTTTCTTTACTTGGTAATTGATTAATTAGATTTAAATGCAACTAAAGTTTAGGTTACTATATGATATATAAACTTATAGTTGACAGTCTGAATATAAGAATCAAATACATCGATGACAACTATGAGAGGGGCTTTTCTTTTACCCTATATAAATTTGCTTTGTGAATGTATTGCTGCTAATCAACAAGCAAGCACTAATTAAATCTGACATTATATTAATATGATATCGGTTACGATTTTTTACCATATTTATTTATTTCTGATTTTGATGGATGTTGTGTTTGGTTTATGTATAATGCATGTGTTGTATGTATAGATTGCTGGCTTGAGTTAAGATATTGTTTCAAAGGAATCAATTTTCAAGGTTTATCTTATGTCCATTTATTTTTGCTCTTTTATTAATATGGGTGATGGAGATTACAATTAGCAACAAGTAAATGGTTAATAAAATTTATGTAGAATTTAACCGTTATTCATTTTCTCTACATTTCTTGATATGTTTCTGCGCGTATGAAATCTTGACCTTGATGCATAATTTATGTGAAATTGCTAATTATACAATTTACAAAACTATGAAGAGAAGGCAATTCACACATCACACTTCCTTTTTCTTTACTTGGTAATTGATTAGATTTAAATGCAACTAAAGTTTAGATTATTATATGATATGTAAACTTATCATTGAGAGTCTGAATATTATAAGAATCAAATACATCGATGCCAACTTTGAGAGAGGCTTTTCTTATTCCCCATATAAGTTTGCTTTGTCAATATGTGCTGATAATCAACAAACAAGTACTAATTAAATATGACATTACATTAATATGATGTGGGTTAGGGTTTTTGACCACATTCTTTTATTTATTTATTTTTGATTTTGATGGATGTTTTGTTTGGTATATGTATAATGCAGGTGTTGTATGTTTAGATTGTCGACTTGAATTAAGAGATTGTGTCAAAAGAATCAATTTTCAAGGTTTATCTTTTGTCCATTTATTTTTGCTCTTTTCTTAATATGGGTGATGGAGATTATAATTAGCAGTAAGTAAATGATTAATAAAATTTATGTCAATTTGACCGTAATTTATTTTTTCTGCATTTCTTGATATGTTTTTGTGCGTATGAAATCTTGGCCTTGATGCATAATTTATGTGGAATTGCTAATTATACGATTTACAAAACTATAAAGAGAAGGCAATTCACACATCACACTTTATTTTTCTTTACTTGGTAATTGATTAGATTTAAATGCAACTAAAGTTTAGATTACTATATGATATGTAAACTTATCATTGAGATTTTGACTATTATAAGAATCAAATACATCAATGCCAACTTTGAGAGAGGCTTTTCTTTTTCCCCATATAAGTTTGCTTTGTCATGTGTGCTGATAATCAACAAGCAAGTACTAATTAAATATGACATTATATTAATATGATGTGGGTTAGGGTTTTTGACCACATTCTTTTATTTATTTATTTCTGATTTTGATGGATGTTTTGTTTGGTATATGTATAATGCAGGTATTGTATGTGTAGATTGTCGACTTGAGTTAAGAGATTGTGTCAAAGGAATCAGTTTTCAAGGTTTATCTTATGTCCATTTATTTTTGCTCTTTTCTTAATATGGGTGATGGAGATTATAATTAGCAATAAGTAAATGATTAATAAAATTTATGTCAATTTGACCGCTATTTATTTTTTGTGCATTTCTTGATATGTTTCTGCACATATGAAATCCTGGCCTTGATGCATAATTTATGTGGAATTACTAATTATACGATTTACAAAACTATAAAGAGAAGGCAATTCACACATCATGCTTTCTTTTTCTTTACTTGGTAATTAATTAGATTTAAATGCAACTAAAGTTTAGATTACTGTATGATATGCAAATTTATCATCGAGAGTCTGAATATTATAAGAATCAAATACAACGATGCCAACTTTGAGAGAGGCTTTTCTTTTTCCCCATATAAGTTTGCTTTGTCAATGTATGTTGATAATCAACAATCAAGTACTAATTAAATCTGACACTACATTAATATGATGTGGGTTAGGGTTTTTGACCACATTCTTTTATTTATTTATTTCTGATTTTGATGGATGTTTTGTTTGGTATATGTATAATGCAGGTTTCGTATGTTTAGATTGCCGGCTTGAGTTAATAGATTGTTTCAAAGGAATCAATTTTCAAGGCTTATCTTATGTCCATTTACTTTTTGCTCTTTTTTTAATATGGGTGATGGAGATTATAATTAGTAGTAAAGAAATGATTAATAAAATTTATGTAGAATTTGACCTTTATTTATTTTTTCTGCATTTCTTGATATGTTTTTGCGCGTATGAAATCATTGCCTTGATGCATAGTTTATGGGGAATTGCTAATTATACAATTTACAAAACTATGAAGACAAAGCAATTCACACATCACACTTCCTTTTTCTTTACTTGGTAATTAATGAGATTTAGATGCAACTAAAGTTTAGGTTATTGTATGATATGTAAACTTATAGTTGAAAGTCTAAATATAACAATCAAATACATCGATGCCAACTTTGAGAGGGGCTTTTCTTTTTCACCATATAAGCTTGCTTTGTTAATGTATCCTGATAATCAACAAGCAAGTACTAATTAAAACTAACATTACATTAATGTGATTGGATCCTGCTCCTGCAAGACGAGATTTCGTAGAGACTTGCTACCGTACTTTGAAACAATTTATTCAAATGGTCTAAAATAAAGTTAAATTGATGATGGGTAGATATAGTACTAGCTGGCTTGGTAGCTATCATATAAAGATAAAGAGATGAATTTACCTTTGATAAATGGGAAGCCACTCTGCCACTTATACCTTTTTTATTCTTATTTTTTTCAATGCATTTCTGATTCTTTAGTTGTAGGACTCCACTTTTCTTATTTTCCTTAAGTTTAGGCAATTGTTTATCCTCCATTATGTATATATTCAAGTTGTTTTGATCAATAAAAGGACAAGCGGAATTATACTTAAGTTTGAGTACTTCCTTACTTAGAGATTTGAGTTCTCTCTTTACTTGAATTCAAGCTCCAACCGTAGGTAGAAGAAGCAAAAATCTAAAACCGTATTGAACCTTTCCTTCATTAGACTCTAACCTTCAGCCTCTAGAACCATACTGTGATCCTATGCTAATGCCCATCATATTGGCAATCTAGGAACAAACAAAAGGTAGGTGAGAACTGCTACAGTCAGCTTGCGCATATGGGATTTTTTTACAGGGGTAGAAAGCTGAGCAAGAAGGTAGTTTGAGGTGCAAAGGCTTACTATATTATGGTTAACTGCCAGTTATCAGATAATCATATGCTTTAAAATGAAATGTTTTGCAGCTGCATCTATCAAGTTAAGAATGTAAAGCATTACTTAAGACAATAGAAATTATTGTAAAAAACATTAAAATACCTGTTGATTGATTTAGCATTATAGATAATCTTTTGCTTAAGTGTGTTATATGATTTTAAATCTGTAAAATTATCTAAATACTTTTGTACTTCTGCTGTGTTTTAAAAAGGTCTTTAAATTCTAAATTTTTATACAACACAATTCACCCCCCTTCTTGTGCATAGCCTATTGGGACCTACAATCTGGTATCAGAGCATTGGCTCTTGATTTATAAGGTTTAACCACCTGAGAGAGATTCCATGGCTTCATTGTTTACTCTTGGTATAGTTGGACCCTCTAAAGGTCAGTCTATCACTAGACCTCCCTTGTTTAATGGTCAAATTATTCTTAGTGAAAAACTAGGATGAGAAATTTTGTGCAATCTTTTGATATTGATTGTTGGAAAAATATTTTAAATGGTCCTCAAATTCCTAAGAAAGTTGTTAATGGTATTACTAGTGAGAAGCTTGAAGAAGAATACACGGACAATGATTGGAAAAGTATTGCTTTAAATGCTAAAGCTATCAATATTTTACATTGTTCTTTAGATGTTAATGAATATAACAAAGTTTCAAGTTGTGCCTCGGCTAAGGAAGTATGGGAAAAGCTACAAGTCACATATGAGGGAACTAGTCAAGTCAAGGAATCAAAGATAAATCTATTGTGGAGAGATTATGAAATGTTTTCCATGAAAAATGATAAAAGTATTGTTGATATAAATACTAGATTTACTAACTTTGTTAATTCTTTGAAGGTACTTAGCAAATCTATCTCAGAAGAAGAGCTCACAAAGAAAATCCTTCGATCTCTACCGAATAGATGGAAATCTAAAGTGATTGTCTTGTTTGAAGCAAAGGATTTCAAAAAGCTCACCTATGATGAGTTGATCGGCTCACTCTTCACACATGAAATGATGATGAATAGAAATGTTGAAAAGGTTGAAGACAAAAAGAAGAAAGCTCTAGCCTTTAAAGATGTCACAAGTGATGAAAGCTCTAGTGATGCTAATAGTGATGACATGGCACTCATGGCAAGAAAGTTCAAAAGGATGCTGTTACCAAACCCCTGCAAGTATATTCCCGTTATACCCATGGTCCTAAGTCCAAGTCACCAGTAATTGAGTTGCTGAATTAGTCAACAGTAGTTGTTCTCTTTCTGTTTTGATTCTATTTCAACATTCCTGCATTGTAGGAGGGTATTCCTCAATTTCCCTATTTTCTTGTTGTTAGTGGGAGGTTATTCCTCCATATAGAAGTAGTGCTCGTTGTATGTAGGGAGTAGTTATTTCTGCAATTGTATATATTCAGCAAATCTGATGGAATAAGGAGGACGGTTAAAACCCAATTTAAGTCTTCTTGACTGAGGTTTCAGGCTCCCTTTAACGAGTCTGACTTTTCTTGCCTTCCACCATAGGTCGCTCAAGGAAACACCCTAACCCAAACACCCAA
>CANUEP010023275.1:0-25876 GCA_947857235.1 Jatropha podagrica
TCTAACATATCTAAGCTATGAATTACTTAATTAAATCATTAGAGTCAAAAATCACAACTTACTTGAACTTGTAGTAAATTCCAATTTCTTGAATTCTATCACCAAATTCCACTCTTTTATGCCTAATTCTCCAAGTCTTATGACTAGACTTTGGTTTAATTCACTTAATTTTGGGTAGTTTAGTGGTAGAGAAAATGAAGGAAATGGTGGAGAAGATGATAAAATCAAGTTGATAAGTGTCACTTTTAAGTACCAAAGTCAAACATGACCACTTCATTTTATGTCAAATGGATGGCTAGGATTTAGTCTTTAGTATTCTCATCCAAGGGCTCTAAATATTCATCAAATAATTCTCTTCCAAATATTATTTACCTCCATAAAAACAATTCCTTAAATTTTCCTTAATATACTATACTAGAAAACACTATTCATCAAATACTTGAATTCTCCAAAAATATTCATGAAGTATTTTCTACCCACTTAAATCATATAAACATACTCCAAATATATTGAATAGAATATAAAACATCAATAGTAATTTTTTCAGGCCAAAATAATATAAAGTTTTGGACCGATGTTGCTATTCACAGACCGATAAACTGTTTTCACCAGTGATTTATTACTTACTTAATCATGAATAATTTATATCTTAACTTAAATTAATTAACACTAATAACATAAAGCCTAATTAACTCCATGAATAATAATTATGCTCAATATCATTTTCGGGTCCAAATAAAATATTATTTGTCTCTCGGCTGATACCATTCTTGACCCAAATCAGATAATACCATTTTAAGATCCAAAATTTTGGGGCATTACAAATTCAGTACAGTACTGATATAAAATAGGCCAACTTGTGCCAAAAGCCAAAAAATAAGGCAGCTAGTGATATAGTCAGAAAAACAATAGGGTTTTCAAACCAATTCCCTAAGCATTCAAGCTTAAAATAGGGTTTTCAGACCAACTCTAGAAGCATTCGGGCTTAAAATAGTATTATCTAACCAACTCCAAAAGCATTCAGGCTTCAAACAAGATTTTCATACCAACTCCAGATTCATTCAGGCTTAAAATAGAGTTTTTAGACTCACAATTGGGTTTTCAAACCATTAACAGGGTATTCAAATCGAATACCAATGTATTTAGATCATTAACGGGGTATTCAGACTAACTACCGGGGTATCTAGGCCATCAACAGGGTATTCAAAGCAACTGCAGAAGCATTTAGGCTTAAAATAGAGTTTTTAAACTCATAATAGGATATTTGGACCAACTACAGAGTTTCCAAACACAAACAGGGTATTCAGACCAACTATAGAGTTTTCAGACTCACAACAAGGTTTTTAGACCAACTATAGAGTTTTCAAACTCACAATTAGGTTTTCAGACCAACTACAGAGTTTTTAGACTCACAATAGGTTTTTTAGACTGACTAACAGAGTTTTCATACTCACATCAGGGTATTTAGATCCATCAAACTCCTCTTAGGATCGATCACAGGGTTAGAGGAGGTAACCATTAGTAAATACAAACTCTCGGTCAAAGGAGGTAACCATCAGACAGTCAGACTCCTACCAAGACTACCTGCAGGGTCAAAAGAGGTAATCGTCAAAAAATCAAACTTCTACTAGGACTGCTTATGGAGCCAAAGGAGGTAACCATCAAACAGTTAGGCTCCTACCAGGACAACCTATAGGGTTAAAGGAAGTAACTATGAGACAATTAGGCTCCTGCCAAGACTACCTACAAGGTCAGAGGACGGCACCCCAATAATCAGATTCCTATTAGGACTACCAACAGGGTATAAGGAGGTCAATTGGACTTCTCAAAATTAGCCAAATCCAATCGGCTTTGAAAACATGTTCTCAGAATCAGACGAAACTCGTGTAGAATGTTCCAAGCATCACCACGACCTACTAGCTATGGTTTCCAACCTTGATCAGCCATAATCTTCCGGAGGGGGCAAACTGTTGAACACAATTTCAGCACCAGGGCATGTGAATATGCCTAATTTTGGGTTCCAAGGCATAATTGGCCAAACCAAAGGCACCATAGGTCCCACAGTGGTGTCAAGATGTAGATAATTTTGTGATAATGAATCAAGAATCACCTCAATCAGACATCGTTCAAACTTTGAACCAACTTCTAGAAGTGGAAGGTTCATAAATCAAAGGGAGCTTCACCATAACTTCGAAGGCATTACGAGCTTGAACAAAGATATCCTAGACCCCAACCATGGTACCCAGACATAGAAAATTCCTTCACAATTCCAACGCATTAAGAGTCAGCTTAATCAAACATTATTTGGGCCTTGAACAACATCTGATAGTGAAACAACGCAAAATAATAAAAACAAAGGGCCTAGACATGATCCACCTCCAAAATGGTGCCATCAACCTCTAAAATGGCACTAACCACCTCAAAATTGGCGTCCAGCATGTTTAATAATGGAGGGTAGGCCAGTGCCAAATTTAGGATCATGGGTGCCGATTTTGAGGTTATCAGCACCAATTTTGACGTACTAGACAACCCTTTTTGCCTATAAAAAGGCACTTCCAACTCTCATTTCCTCACCTCTTATGGCTTGATTGAATGTTTCTCAAGCCTTAATGACTCCTCTCCCTCAAAAGTGATTCTAAGTACAAGAGTTTAATTTTTGCCCTTCTTCCTTAGTCTAGTAAGAACCCGACCTGATTCTCAAACGCTGATCTTTTCGACATTCAATCACACTTTGGTCTTCCTTCGGCCAAAGCTACTAGTTAGGTGATTCATTATTAATTAAATCTTGTAATTAATTAATAATTCATCATTTAACAATATTAAAGATGATGTTAGGGTTCTTGCGCTTATCCTTAGCAATATTTTGGAGCAAGACTCGATCTCCTCGATCGAGGAGGTGAAGCAAGGAACTCTGAAGCCGTACGCACGCGCAAGCCAATCTCTTGAACTCGACCTAACGTAGGGCATAATCACTAAATTTAAACCTTGTCAATTCAAGCCCAATTTTATCTAGCAAATTATCAACTATCAAAGCCCGGTCCGTCTAGCATAATGCATGCTTTAAGCTCGATTCGTCCAGCAAACTAAGCCCGATCTCTCAGGAAAAACATCAAAGCCGATTTTCAAATAAAGCCCAAAATCTGCCTACACCCCATTAAAACCACTCTAAGAGTGGCACCTTTAAAGCCCTACCATCCTGATAGGTGGTAGAACTTCATGCACCCTAATCCTCATACAAACGAGGTACGAAGGCATACCTACGGATTTCAGCCTAGGAGGTAGTAGGCCCCAGACCAAACTGAACGATCAAGACTTAGAGGAATGTGTTGCCCGACCTAGAACTCCTCAATAACAAGGCTAGAGTCGAGCTCCCCTCTAAATTGCACACCTTTATTACAATTGCTTACTTTTAATGCACTATATTTTAGATATTGACATGCATTATAAGTATGACCTTGCATTGAAAAGTTGACATTCATGCAAAATAATGATTTTGATTTTCAACTTAAACCCAAATTATTGATCCATGCAAAGAAACCGAAAACCTAGTCCTTAAACACAATAATTCGAGCTAGTGCATTTTATCCATTATGGCACACAATAACAAAGTTAATCACAGGGTTATTACCTTATATTTTCCTTGAAAATAAAAATAAAGTACGGTGGCGACTCTAAACACACCACACACAGTCAAAGCATGCTAAAGAGCCAACTAAACATCACTTAAGCTCTAAACAAATCCATAAAACTTATAAAATTGGTAATCAGCTCAATTAATCAGTTTCTATAAGCAGAATATCATCCACATATAATGTCAGAAGCACAACCTTCTTACCATTCCATTTCTTATACACAAAAGACTTGTCATGACATTGCTCAAAACCAAAGGTTTTGATCGATAGGTTAAAACAAGTATTCCAGGACCTAGATGCCTATTTAAGTCCATAAATAGACCTAATCAATTTGTAAAGTACATTTTTCTGGCCATTAGATATGAAACCCTCTAGCTACTTCATCTAGATGCGTTCATCAAGACTTCCATTTCGGAAATCTGTCTTGACATCCATTTGCCAAATTTCATAGTCAAAATGAGTTGTAATGGATAGAAAAATTCTAATAGACTTAAGCATGGCTACCAGCGAAAAGGTTTCCTCATAATCAATCCCTTCTTTTTTAGTATACCCTTTCGCAACAAGCCTTGCTTTATAACTTTGCACTTTACTATCTACACCCCTCTTTTTCTTATAGATCCACTTACATCTGATGGGTTTAACCCCTTAAGGTGGTTCTACAAGTTCCTGGAATTGATTAGAGTACACGGACTCCATCTCGAATTTTATAGCTTTAAGCCAGCTATCGACATCTTTATCATGTAGTGCATTGTCATAACGTACTGGTTAGCTTCTCCAAAAGTGTTAACCGAACCAGTGGTCATCTAATTATCCCACTATGATGAGGTACTACCAGATTAGCCACATCATCATCTTGCTCTTGTTGTAAAGCCGACAAGTCTATGACTGGTGCAATAGTATCCTAGTTAGGTTTCAGAGCCTCTTTAACATTTTCTTCAATACTAGTAGTTATTGAAATGTCAATGGGATCCACTTGTTGTGTGTGTAAATCAACACCACTCCTACAAATTTGGGGTTGTAGTGGTAAATCTAGAACTATGTGTTGATCAGATTGAGTACTAGCATTTCTCCCACTATGATGAGGTAATGGTATGTCAGCGCCAACTATGAATGGTTCAGGCTCATGTTCTTTTGGGAATGTGTCAGTAGGTATGGTATCCCCTCTCGATTCTTGCAGGGTTAATTGGCTTTTAGGAATATGGTTTAGAATATAATTCTCTTTAAGATAAAGTGCATTGGTGCTAACAATGGTCTTTTTATCTTTAGGACTATATAATAAACCACCTTTTCGTTCCTCTAGGATATCTAATAAAGGAACATATATCTATTTTTAATTCCAACTTATCTGCTTTCCCTTTCAACACATGGGCTGGAAAACCCCACATCCGAACATGTCTTAGACTATGCTTACGCCCAGTCCACAGTTTTGTAAGAGTCAGAGGGACTAACTTAGAAGGAACTAAATTCAGAATATATGTTGTTGTTTCAATTGCATGTCCCCAAAAAGAAAGTGGCAAATTTGAATAACTCATCATTAACCTAACCATTTCCAAAAGCGTCCTATTTCTCCTTTCTACTACACCATTATATTGTGACATACCAGATCCAGACAATTGTTTAGTAATTCCTTATTTTGATAAATAAGTAATGAATTCCCTAGAGAGGTATTCGCCACCATGGTCAAACTGTAGTGACTTGATATATTTTCCATGTCGCTTCTCTATTTCTGCATTAAATTCTTTGAATTTTTCAAAGCATTCAGACGTGCATCATAGCAAATAATATTCCATACCTTGAGTAGTCATCTATGAACATCATAAAATACTCAAAACCACCCATATCTTGGACACTCATTAGGCCACACAAATCATAATGAATTAATTCAAAAACATCATTTGCCCTATTACCCCTTAAGGGAAAAGGTCTCTTAGTCATTCTACCTCTTAGACATGATTCACAGGTTGATAGTGCCTCCACTTTTGATGAACTCAAGGGTCCATCCTTGACCAACTTGGAAATTCTGTCTAAATTAATATGACCAAGCCTTAAATGCCAAAGATATCTATGATTGAATTCAATAGGACATTTTCTCTTTAATGGTAAAACAATATCAAAGTTATTTATGTTAGAATTATTAAGTTGCAGTTCAAGTGACAGTTTAAGAATAAATAGATCATCAATCAATGAGCCAAAAAAATTCATTTGTTTTTTAAATTTGATAACGATGAAATCATCATAAAATTCATTAAACAAATTGAATAATTGTTCTTACTTGTAACACCCATTACTCAATCCCAAAGAACCAGACGACGAATGCCACATTCGGTGCCGAAGCATTGACTTATTTTACTTAATACTTCTAGATCATATATTAGGAGTGGCTAAGTTTTCAAAAGGAGGCAAGTGGTATTTTTTTTAAAAATAAAGATTTAAGGAAATTTCTATGAAAATTTTGCAAGAGTTTCTCTCAAAAATCGACTTGCTACACAAAGAAAACATATACACTTCCAATATTTATATACATCTCCAAATCCCTAATACTCCATTTCAATACAACAAATCACTAGCACCTCTAAATACTCATCCATTCACATAGGTTCTATCATGATATTATATCATTCATTCAATGAATTAAATATCAACATTCATGCACCATAAATTAACAATAAGATAATATTACTTAATTAATCGCATATCTTATCAAACACAAACTCAATATTTACATCCTCAATACTTTTTACAATATTCCTCTACATGCCAAAATTACATCTCCAAAACTTATCCTACCCTAAATCATAGTTTCTTCTCTGATGCTATGCCTTCGGTCTTCAGGTAGTATCCACCGCTCACAACCTGTACGTGATGAAATCAACACGCTGAGTGGAAGACTTAGTGGTGCTAAATAAAATACTTGATATATCACATAAAATGCTTAGAAATAAATCATAAAATTCCAAGTATATTAAAAAAATACTTAAAACATAAGTCATATGAAAACTTAATCATAAGATAACAAAATCATAAATATATATAAAGTGTTCATTTAAAATGCATTTCCATACTTTCAGTTAAAACATAGCAAAAGTATTTTTAGCATCTAAGAATATGTTTCGTTACTTTCATTATATCTTGGGGCTCAAACATACCAGGAGAAACAATAATAGATTTGATTTCGTATCATAACATATTTGGCCTTAGGTCGCCAGCCATAACATAAAGGCATTAAAGCCTGCTTATACATAATAAGCGTGTTCGTTTAAACATAAGGGCTGATAACCCTAGCATGTGATCATAGCTCATATCATATCATAATGGCATTAAAGACGAGCATGCTCATCTTACGTAAATGAATCATATCATATCACATTTCAACCAAGTACATAAGAGCCCAAATCCGACTATTTCTTCGTAAAACATCGTATTTTTTATAACTCATTTATTAATAAAACTTTCATAACTTATTTGTTTTTACTTCAAATTTTCTTAACTTATAACTTGTAAAGTCCATCAAACCCACTTATATTTCAAACAAAAATCATACTTTTATAGTGTATATATATATATATATAGCTTAAATTACTTAAAAACCATCATTTAGAAGAGCAAAAATATGCTTTACCCACTAAAAGGAGGTTCGGCCTCTTTATGAAAACAAAGGAGGAA
The DNA here is from genome assembly GCA_947857235.1 of Jatropha podagrica. Lineage (NCBI taxonomy): Eukaryota > Viridiplantae > Streptophyta > Magnoliopsida > Malpighiales > Euphorbiaceae > Jatropha > Jatropha podagrica. Next base: position 7,296 of record CANUEP010023275.1, read on the forward strand.
TAGTTCCCTCCATAAAAAAAGTCTTAATTAATAACTTAAAATCACTATTCAAAACCAATAAATTCATTACTTGAAACAATTAACCATAAAACCCTTTTTTACACATTCAAAACCTTCTTTAAGTCTTGATAAAATGCTTAAACACTAGTATTCAAAGAAGAGGTTTTAACCATTATCAAATTGCTCATTAACAAACTAATTTAAGTTAAAATCAAGGATAGAAATCAAAGAAAACATAGTGTCATTCACCACCATAGGTTCGGCCACTCTTATAAATAGAAGGGAAAATGCTTTCTTTTTAAAATAAATACACTTACTTAAAAAAAAAAAACCTTTCGAGGACTCATTAATCATCCAAGAAAGCAAAAGTAAGAAACAAATCAAAGGGGCCTTCCTCTAACGAAGGTTCGGCCAAGCTTAGGTGAAGGGGAAGGAGGTGTTTTGCTTCCCTTTCAAGCATTCTATCATGCTTAAGAGTCATGGAAAATCAAGTTAAAACAATCAAATAACCATTTCCCCAACACAATTCACAATTTCTCGAAATTTCATTCAAGATATAAAAATTGAAACTTAAAGAAAATGAAAGGGAAAATGAAATAATAATGCACTAACCTTCAAAATAAGCTTAAAGAAGCTTAGAGAGCCTCAATTCTTAGCTTTCTCCTTCCCTTTTGAAGAGAGTTCTCCAACTTCTTCAAAGTAGGAAAAATTCACATTAAAATCAAGAATTAACAAAAGAAATAGATGGAGCATGATTTAATGCATCAATTACATGTCCTAACCATGAATTTTACTTATTAATTCACAAAACTCAAAAATCACAACTTACTTGATGGAAACTCCAAATTCCTTTACTTCTAATCACTAATTTTCACTTCTTCTACTTAATTCTTAAGGTTTAATTACTAATCTTTGGTTTAATTCATGAAATTTGAGGTAGTTTAGAGGTAGAGAAAATGAGAGAAAATGAAGAAGAAGAAGAAGAAGAAGAAGAAGAAGAAGAAGAAGAAGAAGAAGAAGAAGAAGAAGAAGAAGAAGAAGAAAATGGTGTGGAAGAGGTGGAAGAGATGAGAGAACAATGTTGATGAGTTGTGCACCTTTAAGTAGAAAAGTCAAACTTGACTACTTAAGTTTTTGTCAAATGGGTGGCTATGACAAGTCAAGGTATTCTCATCCAATGGCTCTAAATATTCATCAAATAATTCTCCTCTAATTATTATTTAACTCCACCAATTAATTAAATTAACACCATAAAAATAATTCCTCAATTATTCCTTAACATACCACACTAGAAAACACTATTCATTAAATACCTTAATTCTCTAAAAATATTCATGAAGCACGTTCTACCCACCTAAATCATGCAAACATGCTCCCAAAATATTAAATGAAACATTAGACATGCATAGTAATTTTTTTGAACCAAAATAATACCAAGTCCTGAACTGATGGCACTATTTATAGACCAGTAAATCACTATTATCGACACTGCAAAAGACACTGAAAAATAGACTGTTACATTACTCAAACTAGAAACATAAATTAAATTCCTTTTAATTGAAGGAACATACAAAAACATCCCTTAAAATTAATGTTATATTATTCTTAAAATTAAGGGTAAAATTCCCTGCAGCTAAAACTACAACTTTAGTGCCATCTCCCAGAATGATGTTGACTTCTCCTTCACTTAGTTGGCGTGTTACCTAAAACCCCTACAAAGAATTGCATATATGATTTGTGGCTCCTGAGTCCACACCCCATTAGAGCGTAGTCAATATTGCTAAATCGGTTTCAACAATACGTAAATGGAAAATACATGTACCTTGCTTTTTCTTGGCTATCCAGGTTGGACATTACTGTTTTTAGTGACTAGGTTGCTTACAGTGAAAACACTTGCCCCTGGGCTTTTTCATAACACCATGTGCACTATTAGTTGCAATAACTATTTTGGGCTTGAGCTTATGAGCCTTTTTCTTCTTCTTACCCTATTTATGGGTAGAAGAAAAACCTCACTCAACATTCAGCACAACAGATGTAGCCCTTGCTTAATAATTATCTTAGTAGCCACCAGCTCATGGAGCAACTTAGACAGAGTAAAATCTATCTTATTCATGTTATAGTTCAAACAAACCTACTGAAAATTGGCTGGCAGAGTGTTCAAGACCATCTCAATTGAGTAGCCTTTTCAACCTCAGCACTAAGTACTTCCATGCCATTCAAAAGACTCATCATCTTCAAGACATGAGTTCTAATGTGAGTTTTTTCCTCCATTTTAGAAGTAAGAATCTCCCTCAGTGCATTCTGTTCGGTTGCACTAGTTTGGTATGCAAACATCTCCTTAAGATTCTCTAAGATTTCATAAGTTATGTCCATGTTCTGATGCTAATGTTGTAAAACATTTAACATAGATGCCAAAATGTAAAATTGCACCATCTCATCAGCTTTAACTCATTTCTAGTAAGCCCTGGTGTCCTTAGTAGAGGCACCCTCACTGGTTTTTCAAGACACACCTCACTAAGCATAAACTTGTACTCCTCAACAGTAAGCACAATGTCCAAATTCCTTTTCTAGTCACATAGTTTGGACCCTCAACCTTGTTTTGGGTTAATATGCTGGTTAACGGATTGAATGATACCATTTCTTTTATAAGATCATGCATTAAAAATAAAATAAGATATCAAGAATAATTAATAGAATTTGAATCATAATTGCAAAATAGGCAATAATGACACCAAATTCACTTATGCATTTCTGACAACAATCATGAGCAACAATCTCAATGGGAGAATTAAACTAATCACATGTCATGCATAAAGATTAAACATACAAGCACTACTCAATGGGAGAAATATGCCACAAAATAATTATAAGTGAAAAACCATTAGAATTGTCCATGCCCCTAATTAGATTACTCATATCAAGGGATAAAATAATATAGACAACACCAAATTCAGTGATCACATGATACATATCATCTGTCGATAAAGAAGAATATGCAAGTAGTCACAACTAACAAGTAATGGAAACAACTATAAACATATATACAGTTATATATTTTTTATCAAAAAATAAATTCCATTGGACTCTAATTAATAGAAATAGCTAATTTCCATAAGAATTTATCGCAAAAAAAATTTCCTTTTATAAATGACCACGGATTGCTGTAAAATGACCAAAAATCCATCTAAACGACCTTGGATTTTTGTAAAATGATGGACATCACTACAAAACAATGAGTTTTACTCAGAAGGTCATTTTCAATGTGTCCAAATTTCATATCAATCGGAGAAAGTTTGCCTTAAAAGTTTTTTTTAATAAAAAAAAATTCTATTAGTCTATAAGTCTTTTTTTTAAAAAGAAAATACAACAAATTTTAAGAAGAATTTTAAAAAAGATTCAAGCAAATTTTCTTAGAGCCTGTTTGCAAAACTCATAAACTTTTTGGGGCTGAATTAAAAGTTTTTGGACCCATTTGCAAAACTTAGAAACTTCCAGGGCCATAATATAAATTTTGTAAAATTTGGAGGATTGTTTTTTAGGACGACGTGGTTTTCACGCACGTCTCATGGTTTTCTCAAGAGTTTGACTCGAGTCAATCGAATTAAACGGCTTGGTTTTATTTTAATTCAAAGAAATTGTTTTATCCAATCCCCATTTTTATCCTTAGAAAATGTTTCCTTACTTTGGTAGAGTTTTGAAAATTATTTGGAGTCGCCACCTATTTTACTAAACTAAGAAAAAATTTCTCAAATTAATTAATTCTTTAGAATTAATTAATCTGGTTTTAACTAGAATGAGCTCGAGAGTTGAGTATGGATATGGGAATGTGTTGACACCCATTCTGCCCGGTCTAAAATCAACCTTCTAGTTGTTCGAGTATTTATTATTTATTAATTACATATTAATCTAAATTGAGATGTAAAATATTTTTTACGCAATTTTTAAAACTGTGTCAATCAAGAAAATTATCACATTCCAAATCATTCATCAAACATGAGAATTAAACATCTACAAAGAAAGGGGGACAGAGAAAAGAATACAAACCATCTCCTAAAATGCAATTTACCCATTACCCTTACATATTCAAATTTTTACTTAACTAATACAAATCATCATTAATAAAATTATTTCATACTAAAATAAAATTATAACAAATTTATTACAAATCGATTAAAATGAGAATTCCTTTTAATTCTTAATCAAATTACATAAATATTAATACAATCCCATTAAATAATATTTTACAAACCATATTCAAATAAATTATATCAAACTTAGAATGTTAAACATACCAAACTAACAATTAAATCACATACAAGCATTCATACCACATGATTTATGCAAACATTAATTGAAAATCATCAAAATTAAAATATTAGTTCGATAATTGATAAATAATCATAAAATAAACAATAAAACATTAAAATAACAAAATGTCAAAATAGTAATTGATGTCAGTAAGGTTAGAGATGTTAGTGAGTTAGATAAATAAAACATAGTAATAATAATATGAAGAACAATATTAAATGTGCATAAAATAAATACTTGAAAATAAAATACAACGATTTTAATCTTATTTCAAGCTCATGATCACAATGTTCACCTTGTTAGATGAACAAAATTCACAAATCCCAGCAAGAAATATTCATTAGAATCATTAATGTACTCATCCAGATCAAATATGGATTTTTGAGCCTTAAGCTTTAACCCACTTTGATCTTAGAATCTAGGCATGCTTTAATAATTTTTAAGTCGCTTTTGTTCTGGAATGTATAGAATAACACCACTGGAAGTTAATCGAGTCCCCTTCCAAGGTAAATTAAGTCTATAATTACTAGAAAATTAACGACAAAAGGGCATGTCAGCAAGCTAGGTGCATTTCTAGGTGCCTAGCCATGAGGCTGCCAACCTTCCAAGGAAGGCGTGTGCCTTCATTGGTAGGCGTGGCTGCTTCCTTTAGAAGGTGGCGCCTTTGTTTCCTAGAAACGCAGCTAGCTTGCTACAGTTTTTATGTGTTTCTCTCGTAAAAACTTGGTTTCTTAGAATAACAAGACATAAAATAAACTGAAAAGTACAATGAAGTTAAGTTTAGACTCTCAATTACCTGATTTCGAAGATAAATGTTGATTTGGTTGATGTTTGGTGAAGAACACCTGAAGAACACTCGATCCCCTCTTGATTATTCAACTCTGTGTTGTTGATTTGGTATTTCTAGAAATGTTTATGACTCTATCACACTGGCTTCTGATGGTTACCTTGTCTTGCTTGTAATCTAACGAAATTCTTAGGATATTTGAAGAAGAAGTTGGTTGAAGAATGTGTTTTTGTTATTTTTGATTTTTGATTTTGATTTTGTGTTTTGTGTTTTTGCTCTAAGTTTTTTATCACCAAAATGAGCCAACCCCTTAGGCCTAAGCTTAAGTTAGTATTTATGGGTAGATGGGTAAAATGACACTATTCACTGCCTATGTGGCAGGTGGGCCCCACTAGGGAGCCCCACAAATTAGTTAATTTTTTATTTTTCACGAAATCGGTCCAAATAGCATGTACATCGATGTAAGGCATAAAAATTCATTCTAAGTGGCCTCGAGATTCATTTTTGAGCCTCATTTCGGCATAAACCCCAAAAAAGTGAAAACGATCTAATGGACTCGATTTCTTAACCTAGGATACCTAGTTCAAGAATCAAATCATTCAAACATTCTGAACTCATTTTATTACAAGAAATGTTATCCTCACTAATGGGCCCCTTAAGGATCATTAATGGGCCCCACACATGGGCCCCATTAGGGCCACTATGGCCCCAACCAACAAACTGACCTGATTTTCAGGAAATTGGTCCGGATGATGGATAGAGTGCCATAGGATATCAAGGTGCATCCATGGTGAACTCGAGATGTGCTTAAGGTTCCCATTTTGCCAAAAATGTGAAAAAGGTGCTAAGGGTTGCATTTCCTAGACTCGGATCATCACTTCAGGATCAAGTTCCTCGGGTGCTTCAACCTCTTCTTTAGCAATATAGGTTATCATTACTGATTCTATTTTTGGGCAAAAATTAAGCATCCATAGTTTTGGAATTTTCTAGAACATCTTCTTCTTCCTAGCGAAGGAACCTAGCCACCGCTGCCATTGACGCCCAGGCCGAGCATTGCCGCCGCTAGACTAGGACTCCAGTGGTCGAGTAAGGCTTGCGATTAAGCTGGCCATCCATTCAAACATAGGCAAGCTCACTGTCGATCGAAACAAGCGACACAGTGGAGTCCAACCACTATTGGATGACACAGAAACCACGCGAAGCCGCCCAAAAATTGTTTGATCTTCAAAGGACATAAACCCAATAATGACAAACCAGCCGCTGCCAGAGGCAAGCCTGTGTCGATCGGAGACCTTCGCATGGCTTGCTGTCAATGGGCACTATCGTTCGCAATGTTCTAGTGAGGACGATGGATTTTACGCGCCATCTCATGATTCTGCCATAGGTCATTTGAGAAAACTGAATCTAACGAGTTTAGTTCATTTTAGTTTATAAAATTTATTTTTACCAAATCCATGTAATCCTTATGAAACTGATTTCCTTAGTTTGGTAAGGTTTTTATAATGTCTTGGAGTCGACACCCTAATTAGGGAAAATCTTGGATTAATTAATTCCTTAGAACTGATTAATCCAATTTTAACTAGAGTGAGTTCGAAAGTTGAGTATGGAGATGGGAAGTGTTAGGCACCCAGTTCGCCCGATCTAAACCAGCCTCTTAGTTGTACGACATTAATTTAAATTTGAGATGTAAAATATTTTTTATGTAATTTTTGAAAACATGCCAAAGGTATAAATAACCGCAATTAAAATTATCCATCAAGCATAAAAGAAACATCTACAAAGAAAGAGAGAGGATAAAAGAATTACAAACCATTACCTAAGATACATTTTATCCAATTAATCCATACAAATTTCAATTTCCATTAATTAATACAAATCAATATGAAATGAAATTAAAATTATTATAAACCAATGAAAATATATCTAAGCTATTGCATGCAATTAAAATGAGGATCCTATCAGATTCTTGGTGAATTACAAAAATATTACATATACGAATTAACTAATAAATTATATTCAAACAGAATCACAAGCATAAAAAATTGTAAGGCTTGGATCATGTCAAGGTATTCTAATCCAAAGGCTCTAAATATTCACCAAATAATTTTCGTTTAATTATTATTTAACTCCACCAATTTATTAAATCAACTCCATAAAAATAATTCATCAATTTTTCCTTAATATACTAAACTAGAAAACATTATTCATTAAATACTTAAATTCTCCAAAAATATTCATGAGATGTTTTCTACCCACCTAAATCATGCAAACATGCTCCAAAAATATTAAATAAAATAATAGACATGCATAGTAATTTTTTTCAGACCGAAATAATACTAAGTCCTAGCCTGATGTTACTATTCACAGATCGGTAAATCCCTATTACTGACATTAAAAGACGAAACTGAAAATTGGATTGTTACAGTTCTCCCTCTTAAAAGAAATTCGTCCTAAGATTTAACTTGATATAAATAGTTCAGGGTGCTGCTGTCTCATTTGCTCTTCTCTTTCCTACATAGATTTTTCTTCTCTTTCCCACATAGCTTCTTCTGTTTTATGATTCCTCCAAAGGACTTTTACTAAAGGTATTCTCTTATTCCTTAATTCTTTAACCTCTCTAGCAAGTATCCTTATGGGTTCTTCCTGATATGTCAGATCCGGCTCGATTGTGACAAACTCGGCTGAAATAACATGAGAATGGTCTGATCTGTATCTCCTCAACATGGATACATGAAAGACATTATGTATCCAATCCAAGTCTGGTGATAAAGCTAATCTATAGGCTAATACCAACATGCTCTAAGATCTCGTATGAACCTATTAATCTAGGACTAAGCTTACCCTTTTTACCACATCTCAAAACTTTTACACCATAAATCTATAATATATGTAACCAGTTAAACCTTGCAACCTTTTTTCTTAATTCCTTAGATGGATGTCTATAAGCGTATCATTTGAATATTAGATATGATTGTTTTATTATAAGAATAATCACCTAAGTTCTCTTAATTATTTTAACTTAAAAATCATTCTCATATCAATATAACAAAATCACCTCAAGACAACTTTTTGCAACTTCACATCTCTAAATACTCTTCCAAACCACACTAATTCACAATTTTTCAAAATAATCATTCATTACCCTGAATTCATATAATCATATCTACCTATGATCATTACATATCAATTAAGAGTTCAATTGACACTCCAATAATCAAAATAATACTATTCCAAGGACATTAGATTTTTCCCACCTATCCTTAATCAACCATAGAATGCCAATTTTATAGGACTCTAGAGTTTAACACAAATACTAAAATGAATAGATTCTACTAGCACCATAATTTACTTGTCTTATAACAATAACAATCCAGTTTATCCACAGTACTTTATACATCATAAATATTTAAGACAGAATCAAAACACATGTTTTTCTCCATAAATTACTGTGAGACGTATTTATTAACCTCTATTACTTATTAAAATGGAATGCTTGTTCTTAATGTCAATTACCTGTACACTCTTAATTACCTTGACTAAGGAACCATTTTCACTCAATACAGAATAATTTTTTTTAATTCCAATGATTTCAAATACAGTTTTAACCTTAATTTACCTTCTAATACTTGCTACTTATATTCCCACTCATCCATAAATTTATAATTCTATTTTATCAAAGTCACCAAGCAATGATAAACGTCTCTATACATTCTTCTAGATCACACAATTTATATTCCTTCAAAATTTTCCATAGCTAACTCTTTCCTTACACTATTTACTTTAATTTACCTCCTTCCCTTCGTACCTATTCAAATCACTAACATAGTGTACAATCATAATTAATCAACTAAGTAATTTATCCTTACATGCTCTTTATCATTCATCAATTCATTTACTCATCATGGCACAATAACCATATAATGGTAGTATTTTAACTACCTTTAATGGAGATGGTTCATTTCTCTATACTCATTCATTTACATAAAATCACTAAATTTTATCTTGCGAAACATATAAAGGTTCTATAAATACTTTAAGTATTTGCAATTATACAACTTCATAGAATTAATCCTTTACTACTTACTCCATAATCAGTCCTAGGATGCCAAATCTATTCAATCTCTACTACTTGGCTTAAAAGGATATAGATGGCTTAATTCTTATTAGAATTAAAAATTTCACCTATATATAACCATCTAAATTCCTATTTTTATTGAAAGGAATATTTATCCTTATATTTTCTACTATCACATAATCAAAATTCATATCGTTCTCCTCAAAATTTTCATATCAAAATCACATCTCAATTTCATAAAATCTAATGTCTTCAAGTTCAAATCATAAACTATATTTCTTTAGAAATCTTGGAATTTTGTTCCTAAGTTACCTCTTCTTTAAAATGACTTTTCTCAATTACTTTTACTAATATGATCTATTTATTCCAAAATCATTCAATCTTTTTAACTTATCTTTTTTTCTAGTAGAATATGGATGTCCTTCGTCAATCCGTTTATAATGATTCAAATCGAATCATACTTATTCTAAGTAAGTTGAAGTCTCATCATAAAATCTATTATCATTAAATACGATCCCATGGTATATTTTCTTAGAAATCTCAGAATCTCAATTTTAACATATCTTTATACACTGTTGGTTGATTTGATTCTCAAATCCTTTGGTTTGTATCTTATTCCTTTGTTCCTTTTCTCCTCCTTATTGATTCTTTATTCTATTTCTTTCTCTTTTGCCTTTAATTTTACCCCTTATATTCTTTATTCTATACCATACTTGCATATAACCTTAGCATTGTAGAAGAATATTGGTTGATCAAGTCAAAATTCGTCCACATATACTATGGTTCTTAGCAATTATGAAAGTGAAGTCTTATAATTTTCAATACATTATTTTTCTTTTTCCTCCAAAGGAATTCTTATATTTCTATACTTTCTAATTTCACCATAATTAATCATGCAAGGGAAAATAATCATACTTTTACATCTGGCCAGGATATAAAAGTAGATTATTATTCCTCTATGCATGTCAAATTTCTCAAATAAATTTTCAGTCATAGAAATTTCATTTCAATCATTGCAATTTTCATTTCATAAGCTTATTCAAAAATATCTTAACATGACTTTTAAGGAATATATTCTATCAATTATTTGTACTCAAGTTTCAAATTATATCATATATTATATCTCCATTTATTTGCTGTTAGGGCATTAACACATAGTAGACACATTTGTATATTTATACAAATGCAACCAATATCTTACTAGACTATTATATAATCTTATCATAAGTCTAATCAAACTAACACAAAATTTCAAATATTCAAATATTTCCTTACTTATCATAAGACCACTTAATTTATCTTAATCTTAAGATAGGTCAAACATCTCTTATAATATCATGAGAACTCATCTAATGTAACATCTTGTATAGCTCAATTCATTTAAGGTACATAAACTTATCAAGTACACATTCAACAATTAATTTCAAAAATATCATATCTATCACAGATTTACCATATTAGCATCAGAGGGAGGTTTCAGTCTAGACTTATTTGACATGTAACAGTAGTATAAACAAATCTCACTCACAAACCAATTCCCATTACTTATGTTTTAGAATCGGCTAAACCAGTAGCTCGAAGCCAGAACTCTGCACTGGAAGGCACATCATCCTTTTGACCCATATCATATCGATAGCACTATACTTCCTTAGTCTCTTAATAGGGGGATGGACTAGAACAGGGGCTGGTGCGATTGGAGCCTGGGGAACAACTCTTGCAACCTGTCTCAAAGTACCAACCAACTACTAGACTAAGTCAACTTGATTAGGCCCTATAAGACCTATTGCAGCTTACCCCACAGTCGAGGTGCGCTCCATATTAGAACCCAAAACACCACCGGCGGCACCAGCAACTGGTACACCACCCTCTAGCATACCACCCTCAAGAGGGGCATAACTATCCACCTCCTCATCAGATAGATGCTGAGACATAACTCAAATTTACAAAGACCAACAGGTTTGCATCAGAGAGAAGTTCCCAAAATGGACTAATATGGCATGTATTTAACTTAACACATATGTAACTACTTCAATCAGATAAAGATTCACACCTATTCATAAATCCTAGAATCGCCTAAACCTCTCTAATACTACTAAATGTAACATCCACCGCCGAACCCAAAGGACCTGACGATGAGCGCCACATTCGGTGTCGGAGCACCATCTTATCTAATTAAGAAATTCTAAGTCATGTATCAGAGGTGGCTAAGTTTTCGTAAGGAAGCAAGTAATATATTTTTAAAACAAAAGCTTAAGGAAATTCCTACAAAAAATTTTCAAGAGTTTCCCTTAAAAAAAAGAAACTTGCCAAACAAATGAAAAATGTAGCACTTCCAAATATAATCCTCCAAACCCCAGTACTCCAAATCAACATAATAATTACGCAGCACTTCTAAATATCCACATCAAACCATCTTAGGTTCTATCATACTATAATGCCAACCATTCAAGAATTAACTACTAATAAACATACACTTTAAATTCACATGATATTAATATTTCTTAATTAATCACGTACTGCATTAATTTACAAGTTTAATATGTACGACTTCAATCTCTTACAATATTTTTATACATGCCATAAATACATCTTATACATGTCCTATCCGAAATACATTTTCTTCTTTGATGCTATACCTCTAGTCTTCGAGTAGCACCCACTGCTCTAGTCCTGTGCATGACAAAAATCAACGCGCTAAGTATAAAACTCAGTGGTGCTAAATAACTTAATAATACCATAAATGAGGTTGCTTAAGCAATAAACTTAAAATATAATTTAAAAACTTAAACAAAACATAAAAGTACCGAAAGTATACAAATCAAGTTAAAATATTTCAAAAATCATAAATAAGATCGTTCTTAAAGATAAATTCATAATATGTCAAATATAAGAAAAGTCCCATAAATACAATATATTTTCATATCCCTTAATAGCAAACCAAAATTTATTCTTAGTTAATGGATCATACGTATACTGAGAGAAATATAATCAGATTTGATTTCGTAGACACTGATTTGGCCTATGAAAGCGCCACCGGAGAATTGGCCTGTGAAAGCGCCATCGAGTAACTGGCTTATGAGAGCACCACCCAATAATTGGCTTGTGAAAGTGCCACCGGATAATAAGCGCGTTCACTTATTCAGAAAGGCATCTAGAGCCTAGCATATGATCATAACATATAATATAACAGAGAGGCATCAAAGCCGAGCATGCTCATAATCGGAATAAATCTCATCTTACCATATTTCAACCATGCATACTTGAGCCCAAAACAAATCCATTTCTTTACATAATATCTTAAATCATATACAGGATTCCTTAGTGAAACATTTCAAAGCCTAAACATTTTTACTTCAAAATAACTTAACTTACAACTTCAAAATGTTATGAAAATTTTCATACTTATACTTATCAAAACTTTTACTTATCAAATATACATGCTCAATATATCATGAAAACATTAAATCAACTTGAAGAAAGAAAAAGAAACATAAGCCAAGCCTTATCTCCATTAGATGGTTTGGCCCTTTCCTTGAACGCATAGGAAGAGTGATTCCCTCATGAAATATCTTTAATTCCAAATCAAAATTACTTAATAAAATCATTACTTAACAACAATTAATCATAAACTCATTTTTACTCAATTAAAGCTCTCTTTAAATCTTGAAAATTTCTTAAACATTAGAGTACATAGTAGAGGTTTAAACCACCATTAAATCACTTATCAACTTCCTCATTAGAGTCAAAAGAAAATATAGAAATCAAAGAAAACTCAAGGCCCTTCACCTAGCTAGGTTCAACCTCTCTCACTAATAAAAGGGGAAAATATTTCCTTTTCAAAATAACCACATTTACTCAAAGAGAAACCATTCAAAAACACTTTAACATCAAAAGAAAACAAAGCATGAAATAAAAACTCAAGCCCTTCCTCCTAAGGGGGTTTGCCACTCTTGGATTAAGGGGAGAGAGATGTTCCTCTTCCCGTTCTAGCATACCATCATGCTTAGATTTCATGCCAAATCATATAAAAGCAACCAAATAGCCAATTCCCCAACAAAATCACAAAAACTTCAAAATTCATTCGAAAACCTAAAAATTGAAAACTTAGAGAAGTGAAAGGAGAAGAAAGATATTATTGCACTAACCTTCAAAACACGCTTAAATAAGCTTGCAAAGCTCACTCTCTAGCTTTCTCCTTTCCCTTAGAGGAGGGTTCTCCAACCTCTTCAAAGTAGGAAAATCAACCATTAAAATCAAGAAATGACAAAAGAAAAACTCATTTATGTGTTTATTCACATAGTAAGCAGTTAAGTAATCTCATGGGATTCTATTCAAAACTTAATATAAGGAATACAAATATTGAGGTATTAATGATCATATTTCTTCGTATTCCAAATTTACACTTCATTAAAACGTCATTAAGACATAAACTACATCAGAATGAATTCACAATATAATCCATATTAGATAAATTCAGAGAATATCTATTATTTTAGCATATTATCAAAGTATGTACCATAACAAATGGATGACAGTCTGAACGCTGAATCAAAACATTATCAGTGTCATTGACAAATTAGAATACTATCAATCTCATTGCTAGATCAGAATATCATTGGAACATATATATAATTATAGAAATATTTCATAACACAGACTATTACAGTATGATATCAATCACATTCTTTAGTCTTTTTATTTATGGGCTTTATTAGTAATTCAGAAGAAATAGAAGCAAAAAGGTAACAAATTCAAAATCAAAATGGCATAATAGCTAAAGAACAGATTAAGCAAAAACCTACAGTACAGTGGCATAAGCCTACAGAATGGTGACATAAGCCCATAGAATGTTGGTGCACGTTCGCAACCTAGGTGGGACACTCTATGTACAACATATTATCATATCTCTAATCCAGTGTCAGTATATCCACATTCATATAACTATTCAACTAAGTACATAATAAGGGACTAGATGTTTAGTTATAGTTCTTTACATTTGTATCCGAGTCCAATACATAGATAGAATCTCAAAAGTTCAATTATAGAATCATAAGCATTCATAGACATACCCTGCATCTTTAACTTCATTATACATAAAGGAACCCATAGGTCTTCATGTGTCACAATATCCATAGCATATTCCCCATGTTGACATATATATTCATAATATCAATATATAATTTATTTATCACTATCCAATCATATAGGGAACAAGTACATAATCACTTCACATACTTGCCTCATTTCAACTCCATATCAATCATGGTCCAACTCTTCAACAAATAAGGTATGGAGACCTTTTCTAACAATTAATGAATTATATCAAACAACTTCTTCACTTCAAATTATTGACCAATAAGTATAATCAAATATTAATCCAACTTCCATGAATAAGAAACTTATGCCCATTCAGCCAATTTTACTTAAATAGGCCACAAACATCAAATTCTCAAATAAATCAAGTAGTAGCATTATACCATACTGAATTTCACATCTAGACAATCAATTGATAGAATTTAATGAGTTTATCAATTCCAACTACAAACCTTTATAGCCTTTAACACTTAATCAATCACATCCACAGTCAATTAAATATTATAACTAGGTTTTACATGCATTATTATTAACTTATGTGACCTAATCACCTCTTTTGAACTTATGCATAGGTTCAGGCTATATATATGTATTTAGGCTACATCAATTTCAATAATGAAATTAAGGTTACCATTATTTGATTTAGGCATCGTTCAAATGTATTGCTCATTGTTCCTATTAAACTTACTAGTCATTTAGTTATACAGTCATACTTCAAATTTTGTATTTCAAGCTCTAATACACTAATTACACATCCAATTACTTAGTTAGGTTTAATTAGCAATATGCATAGTCATATATCAAACAATGTATCATTCTTTAACACTTAAGATCATGTATTGACTCATAAATATTTCACTTCACCCATCAAAACTTTTCACCTGTTTATTCTTGCATAAATCCTATGCATACTTATTAGAGATCATGCCTTTATAAATTTTTATTCATTAATGTGCAACTACAACCCCAAACATGGTAATATAATTCAATGCACATATATTTAATTAGGCATCATACAATAATATATCTTAGCTCATTCATATGAAGGACTAATCAAACCTCACCTTAGTTAAGGTTCATTCCATCATGTAATCATGCAATGAATAGCATTGGACTTTAATATATCATATTAAGGAGTATAATTAAGTAATAACACTCAATTAAAATCAATTAACCATGGTTCATATCTTATGTATTCTCTTTTGATGTTCTTATGAGATTTTAACCTTATTTAAATAAGATTCTAAAAGAAATCACATCAAAGATACGTTAGGTACGCATTTAGAGTGTGTAAGCCTCATTAAAAGGTCAAAAATACAAAATTGCATTGTGAGAGTTAAGGGAGTCCACGGCCTGGCCGTGTTCTAAAAAATTTCCACATCCTAGGCATGTCAGCATTTCGTGCTCAAACTAGTTTCGTTATTAAGTTCATAAAATTGAGCTATAAGCATCCAAATTAGACACATAAATCAGTACAGGCTATGTAAAAGGGCAATCACAAAAAACCCTATCTCTGTCATCTATCTACCTATATTAGTCATATGTGTGTTCACTATCCAGAGTGTTAAAAAACCAAAAGTGTGTCAATTGAACCCTCTATACATCATAGGTGAGTATCCCATATCAAACCCATCACAATAATACAGGCTGGGTCAAAAATCAAAAACACAAAAGTCCTACCTTGTCAATATAAGGTTAGTGTGAACCGAGGGACTAGGCAAACTATTTGCGCAGCCTCAAGGCATCTCCTAGAGCTATCAAAATCCTCGAGGTTAACTCATCTAATAGAGTCTAAGGCCATCTCGGTCATCGCCCAGAGTCTAGTGTCTTTCTCCAGAGTCAAAGTCGCTTTATGCTCTCTCTGCAAGCCACTATGCTTAGAAACCCACCAAGCCTCATAAGTAGCAATCTTGCCCCCAAAAAATCCAACCTCAACCACATCAGCCCCTCTCAACCAACTACCCGGTACAGCCTCAATAATGCTAGGAGAGATCAGTATATCCCGGGAAAGAGCTCTAGCTAGCGACATCCCCTTAACATGCCCCATTTGCCTTATCAGACTAGAACTAGGGTAGAATGTGATGCTATCCATGCCCAGTAGATAAGCAATTTGGTACCCTGCAGAATGAACTAAAAATCAGTTAATCTCGTACCAGTCACATGTCCACAAAATCTTATCCAAGCGCCAACAACCACCATAGCCACTCATCCTCTAATTCGAATCTCACCACAACTTGTCTAGATCGATACTGAGATGGCTCATATGGACGATGTTGTGGTTGCGCCACCACCCTTAGATGATCCCTTAACCAGACCTGCAAGATCAAACATTGCACTACAATATAGAAAATGAAGCAGCCATTTATATGCAATACTCCTTAGCCCAAACAAATTCAGCTATAACATAACCAAAATTAGTTCAAATGCCTTCCTAAAACACGCAAGACGAGACCTTGCCCCCACTGCTTAGACTTTTAAAATAGGCATTCATATGCAACCAAAGCCTACGCCTTTCCCAGAGAGCAACTTATCTAAGCATAATAAAAGTTAGTTCGAGAATGCTTACCTGAAGCAGGATCAAACTAGTTGACTAGATCCCCTCGACTGTATAAGCTCGGTTGAGGCTCAGAATAGTCTCCACTAAAGCCACACTGGCAATCCCAACACCTCCCTCCATCTGAAGGACCAATCTACCACACTTAGATCCCCTAGCATACTGAATGAGTCAGTATACCAGTGCTCACCAAATAGAAAACCAAGGCTTGAGTCCTGAACCTCTGGAGCTCTAGGTTGATGTACTCGAGTGGATCCAGATACCCCACCACCGACCTGGATAAATCCACCCAATCTCCTACCACCAACTCACTAGTCACTATCATAGAGAGGCCGAGCATCCTCATGGAGCTCCTGAAAAATCCAATCTCGATCAGTGCAACCACCAGGGCCCTCTCAAAACTACTGCCCGATAAAGCCACAAACTCCTTGTATATCAAACACATATGCTCAAAATGTGTGCCAAAATGAAAAACATGAGTTTATGGATCCCACAAGTGCAAGCATACATCCAAAAAAGCCCAGTCTATGATCTAGCCTTTTAGCGTCACCAAAGAAGTCGTAATATACCGGCTTAAATTAATCTTCTCCACCTTGGTTAGCCTTTCATTGCACCTTTGCATGCCATAGCTGATGAATGGCTCCATTCTTGGGTAGATTGTGTGAAATTTGAGAAAATAGGGCCCTGGGCTACAAAATGACAAATGTTTTGGTGCCAAAAATGATGTATTTATAAGCCTCCAACCTTCATTAGCCAGAAAAAGTGTCGGTGTTGATCGAGCAATAATTAGCAGCGGTATACCCTAAAATCGCATTATTTTGGCCTAGGCAAAGTGCTAAAATAGCATTGTTCTAGCAAACATCGGTGCCGATTTTTGGTTGTTCGGCGCTGACAGGACCACTAAAAGAAAAAAAGGAGGAAAAAGAGACAAAAGAAAGTCAAATTGAAAAACAAACATTGGCACATTAGGCCTAGTTTTCTTACAGACACTCTAGAAAAGTTAGCCAAATCGTCAGAAATGGCATGTCATACATCATGCATACTTATTTTGTTTGATTAACCATGATTTTCAGATTAGAACATGAGAAAACGTGGCAGTCAATGCCACCAATCCAGAAGAAATAGGGCAATCAGTGCCAACAGACTCAGTTAACAGGGCAGACAGTGCCATCAATCTAGTAAACAGGGCGACTAGTGCCAATTTAATCAAACAAGGCTATTAGTGCCAAGTTCATTCAGAAACCAAGGCAATTAGTGCCAACTAACTCAAATAACAGGGTAGTCAGTACCACCAACCTAGTAAATAGGGCAATCAGTGCCAATTCAATCAAACAAGGCAATTATGCCAAGTTCGTTAAGAAAAAAAGGCTATTAGTGCCAACAGACTCGGATAATAGGGTAGTTTTTCCCACCAATCTAGAAAGCTGGCCGATCAACGCCAAATTCATTCAAAAACCAGGGCAATCAATGCCAACTGACTCAGAAACTAAGGCAGTCAGTGCCATTGATCCAGAAGAAGCATAGCAATCAGTGCCAAACTTAATCTAGAAATAGAGCAATCAGTGGTAACCTAAACGTAAACAGGGTGATGTGAACCCCTACCCCGACAAACATAGACGTGAAATGCATATGATAAAAGGATAGAAATGCACGTGATGTGTGAGTCGCCACCTTGTTTAATTATTTAAGGGTAAACTAGGAAAAACCCTAAGTGACTCCAATTTTAATTAACCTAATTACTAGATCAATTACCCAATGATTAA
>CANUEP010023284.1:0-29887 GCA_947857235.1 Jatropha podagrica
TGACGAGAGTCACTTGTTATTGATTGTGCCAAGAACATCAAGAAGTTCCTCGAGGTGTGACGCCCTCCGGAGGCTTGAGTTAGATTACTTCTTTCTCTTGTTTTATAGACTTGTTGTATGTTGTTCTTCATAACTCTTCTATACAAAGCAACAATTTTAATTGGTAGTATTCAATAAAAATTCTTTAAGTTATATTTTGATCATTGTTTAATCAAAGTTACTAGATTATATTCTCAGAAGGAAATAGTTTAGTAAAGATCAAAGAGATTTAATTCATTGAGTTGAATTTACATATGCATATCTCACTTATTTCTGTTGAAATTAAATCTGTCTTATTGAAATAATCAAAGAATTAGAATTAGGTTTAATATTTAACAAGATAAGGTATTTATTATATGTAGAAATACATATAATAGATAGTGTAATTCTATACTGAGAAGTTGAATTATATCTTACCATATGTAATTAAAGAATTCTTTATTGTATGTTACAAGCTTTTGCATAGAAAGGGAAAATCCTGTGTATGATTAATTATTCTAAGTATTTTACTACACACTTACTTTAGATTTAATTAAGCATTAGACTTAGCATAAATAGAAATTAATCACTTCTGTATTCTTATTTCTGTAAACACATTATTAAGAATAAAGTAGCAAGTGAACTCAACCCGTTCCTCGTGAGATCGATCTTTTATTACTACGTTGCGATCCGTATGCTTGCGGGAACTCAAAAGAGACGCAACAACATTCTATTGCTTTTATACTAGCCTCTTTCTAGAATTTTTACAATAGAGTACACATTAGTTGATCAATTGAACACAACAAGGGATGATTGGATAGTAAGAGTTAGGATTAGTAGGGTCTAGGAATCTTTGAATCTAAAGCAAAATGATGAATTAATCAACTTGGATATGATATTGATTGATGAAAAGGTATTTGCTTTCTCTTTAAATTTTAGTATAAATAACTTGCTTTTTTTCTAAGTACACTTGACTGTATTTTATTTAATTGCAAAGGAACATGATTCATGCTACAATTCAAAAAAATCAAGTCAACAAGTATAGACATCTCCTTAATGAGGGAAGCATATCTGCCATAAAGAATTTTAAAGTTGTTGCAACTACAGGGCAATATCAACCACCCATTGGCGAATACAAAATATTTTTTCTGCAAACCACCTCTATGAAAAGACTTGAAGATGGAATTGTCAACATTCCAAGACACGGATTTTAATTTGTCAATTCAGAAATTATTGATTCAAGAATCAATAACATTACGGTTCTTTCAAGTACGTCAAAATATCCTTCCAAGTAACTTATTTATCCGACATCTATAAGATTTTTTATACTTTAATATTACATTTATTTCATTTTTAGGTATTATTGGTTGTTTAACGGGAGTTGAAAATATTAAAGAAGTTGGCGTCAGAAGAAAAAACAGAGATGTCACAATCATTACAAATGAGTAAGATAATTTATTTCATATTTTTATCGATTTTCAACTAAATAAATGCTTCTCCTAACTCATCTATTTTATCATATGTTGTCTTCTACAGCTTCACAATAACGAAAGTTACATTATGGAGAAAACTTGCGGAGACTTTTGACTTCAGTTTTTATAACAAGGAACAAGGACCTTTCATCATCATTACTACCTCCACTACGATTAAAAAATTCCAAGGTTATGATATTTTTTATTTTTTCCATTAACATATTTTGCATTTTGTATCCTAATATTAATAACTATTCAATTTTTACCAAGGAAGATTACTTTTTCTACTACTGGTGCTTCGAAATTTTATATCAATCCACAAGTAGAAGAAATACAATCAATGATTGAAAGGTTAGATTATGTATATGTAGTATATTGCAAATATATATTACCATGAACAATTATAATGTGAATCATTATTTTTTAATTTAGGTTGTCATCAACTCCAACTAATGTTCGAATTCTTGAAAGTAGTCAAACGACTCAAATGCCATTAGAAGAACAGATGTTTATTAATAGAATGATCATTGAACAACTAAAGCAAATCCAGTGGGATGGTGGTAAAGAGGCAAATACTATACCATTGACTTGTGTGAAATTTCTTCGTACGTTAATATTCATATATTTTTTTGTTATTGATCACAGGAAAAAATTGTCACTATTCACGCAAAAATAATAGATATCGATAGCTTTTACGAATGGTGTTATGTCTCTTGCAATATTTGCAACAAAAAGTTGGTCCCTGCTCAAAGTTTGTACATCTGTGATTCGTGTTACAAGGAATGCAAATTTCCATTGGTCAAGTAAGACAGTGTTTTTTAAAAATATTTCATACATAATGTAATTATATATAATACATCAAGGCTAATTTTTTTTTTTTTGCAAAAAGTGTAGGTACAAAATACATTTAAAAGTGTCAAATCATACTAGAACTACTACACTTGTATTATTCAACATGGAAGCTAAAAAGTTACTTTACACATCAGCATCTAAATTGCTCAATAGACAAGCACGAAACAATCTAATTCTTCCTGTGCAGATTTGAAATCTTTCTGGCAAGTCATTCATCTTCAAGATAAAACTTAATGATTATAATTTGAAAGAAGGCTTGGAGAATTATGGCATTAGCAAGGTTTTTGTACCTATTGAGAAACTTGAAGTAGAGTACCTCTCACGGGTATCAAACAAGGTATATTAATTTGTCCTTAGTGTTAACTTTATCCTCTCACGGGTATCAAAGAAGAGGAAATGGATGAAGAAGATACAGACGAAGAGTTAAAAATTAGTAAGAAGAGGAAAAAAAAACAACAAAAAGGTATAATAATTTGTCCTTGATGTTAACTTTATTTTTTAATTATAGATTTTAGATTAATTTTGATTTCATCAATCATGAATGTAACATTTTCATAATAATTATTTTTTCGCTTCAATCACAACAATTGGAAGATGATCTTGATGAAGAAGGACAAATCAATAAGAAGGGAAAAAAATCTCTAAAAAGATAAAATTAACATATTTTGCATCTGTCAAAGAACTTAGTTAGATTATATTCCTAATTTCTAAATAAATATTCTTATTATTGGTTAGCTAAATACTATATGGTATTTGAATAGATTAGTTATTATTTGTATTCGAATTAGAGTTTGCTTATTTTTATTCATTTTCCTGCATTTATTTCTATTTCTATATTTGTATGTTATTTCTTTTTAGTTTTTTATTTTTGTTTTTATTACAATTAGTTCTAATTTTCTATATGTATTTATAAGGATTATTATTTAAATCATGGAATTGCAATTGGTTCATTCCATCCTACACATATAGGTATTATGGTAGCTTGCTCTATAGGAAATGATAGACTTTAAAGTGAAATTGTTGCAAATTCTATCCTTTGGTTGTTTACTATTGGAGCTAGCATAACAGGCCCACAGTTTGCAAATGTCATTGAACTCGAAAATAGCCTCCTTCTTAAGGTTCTTTTTATTATTTTTTTTCTTTCTTTACAAATTTAAATCTATCTCTAATATTGTAATATTATATTCTGAATATGGTTATATTTTTTTCTCATTTTTTTCCTTTTAATCTGAGTATGGTATGCATCTCTCTACTGCTGTTGCAGAGACTGAATTTCAATTTTCCTATTGAATGAAGAAACCTTTTCAGATTGGTTTGGATAAAGGTTCTCATGGAAAGAAGATTCACTTTACTGATCAAGTTTTGCTATTTAGATAATCTTTTTGTTATCCTATTTTGTATTTAAGTTGCCTTAAAGTTGAAGGGCTTAGATAAAATTGTATACCCCATAATATTATTTATTAATAAGATGTGTTATTGGTGATGTTTTATAGCTTGAACTGGGTTGTTTATGAATAAATGGAACTAGAAATTTTGTCTTCTTATTTGGGGTTTTCTTTCCAATATTTATGGTCTCTTTAGAAGCTAACTTCAGTTTTAGTGTAGGGAAAGATTGTTTGTGAGTGTGAGACAGAGCTCTAACCAATACAACCTAGTCCAGGATGTCAATGGTCTATTTTACTACACCACCTTTGAATGCCAATATCACAACACTACCAGAGATGATTTTAGTTATTAGCCAATACAGACCTTTGAGGTAAGTTGCAATCTTAAGTTCATTTTGAGCCTGGCAAAACATTCTGATTTTGTCTTTTTAATTTTACATATTTTTTAGGTACCAAGCTTTGATTTTACGTAAAAGCATGGGACATTTCTCTATTGGTCTCATAAGCTTTATTCTTACATAGGTTCTGCTGAGATGGTTTCCGAATTTGCCAAGCTTGGTGCATATCTCTCTTTCTCAAGCTTTCTGTGAAAATGTAGAAGGCTAAACATATCCTAAAGCGAATAGTTTAGTACATTAATAGCGTTTTTTTTCCTTAATGCATATTTATCTGAAAAATTAAACAAGCCTTATCTCCCAACTTTTGCAAGTTTCTTTTGATAGAATTTTTTTAGAGATTGATTCACCTGATGCCATGCCATATTCAAATTTGGATTTTCTTTTTTTGATTGGAGATAAATCTGCACCTGAAGGGATTCAATCACAAGGAGAATATTCTAATTCAAACACTGCAAGCCTTTCTAATGATCATTCCAATCCTTCTTCTGATGCATCATCACTTCCAAGAGAAACTCTCAAGTGATTGTTATTGTAACCTTGACATGCTTTGTTGTCATCTTGAAGATTAGTTAGAATATTTGATTTTGTAGGATAATTTTTTTCAGAAGTCTCTACATTTTGTTTTGTAAATTTCATATTCAATGGAATTTGTTATTACCTTTATGACTTCTATTTTACCCCGTAGCTAATGGTTCAATAATTGGGTAGTGGTCTTAAAATGGTTCGATAATTTGGTTCTTTGATTGGAAGCAGATTTGTGCATGTAAAACAAAGATGTTAATTAACCATTTTCTAATTTCTTTTCAGCATGCACAGTGACAAAGGATCATTTGAACAGTTGGCTAACATATGTATCTAGGATGGTACAAAAGATCATTTGAACAGTCCTCAAGCAAGTCCTCACCTCAAGCAAGTCCTCACTTTATTTTACTGTTCATTCGTTGAACCACTGGGTGTTAAAATATTTCTCTAGGATAGTACAAAGGACTAGCATGGGATCATTCCTCAGGTACTGGAGGAGCTGTATCGTTAAGCTTCTATGGACAATTCATCTTCTACAACATTTTCCATGAGCATATTAGAAGTTTACATGGGAAATCTAAGAGATTTTTTAGCTCCAAAAACAACACAGAACATATGACACTACAGCAAGATGGTAACTATGAAACCCATAATCAATTATTAAATAAAACCTTAAAAATTAAATTATTTTGTAAAATTAATAACAAGTACTTTTTTTATTGCCAAATCAAACCTTAAAAATTAAATTAAACCTATAATCAATTAAAAACCACTCAAAACAATGAATTTGGACTGACTGAAATCCGATTCAATCAAACCACTCACTAAAAACCTAAAAAAAAAAAAAAAATCCCAATTCCCTCTCTTCTCTCCCCAACACTGTCGACAGCCCCTACCCTGTTCCCTTATGGTGGTTTATGTTCATTGGAGCTCAAGCTTCATCGCCTTGACCACCCACACCTCACCATCGATCCCTCTTACCACCACGTTCTATATTTTGATCCGTTGGTAGTATTGCTTCGTTAACATCATTGCAGCAATCTGAACATCCAAACAAATCAAAAGGGATTAGTTGAAATTGAGGGTTTGTAGAGGTCAAAATCCCAGATTTAGCAAAAGCAAAATAGTGGTATACCAAGGGGAGACGGGCTAGATCTACTTCATGGACTAATGTAAATCAGACATCATGCAGATCACGCTGGTGGGTTAAGAGCCTTTTTAAATATTTCTAAATTTATTGGTTTAATTAATCTAGTTTGATAATTACATTATCTGCTTAGTTCTATATGTCTTAGTTCATCTATAAAAGCCACATCTTACTTTGCAAGACTATCAAATAGCTTTAGATCTATCTTCTATGTATATAAAAAAATATAATTTCGTATTTTTCTGGTCTTATAATTCTGGAAAGGGTAATTTAGTTCTTTCACTTATCACTTAATGAAAAGGTTACACTTTTGAACAGAAGGAATTAGTAGTTCATGGATTGAAAGCTTGGTAATTAATATATGTGCTCATGTATTAATTTGAATATAATTTAGAAATTTATTTATTTTATATGTAATTTGTGAGAAAAAATAAAGTTTAATTTGCCCATGGCACTTTTTACTCAGGAAAAAAACTATAAAACCAACCTTTTGATTCAATCTATCTTTTGAACTTGTAATTAACGTGCAATTTGCTCCAAAAACTCTAAGTTTACACGGAAAAATTTGCGCAAATTATTTAAGAATTTGGATAAATTTACAAGCTTTTTGAACAAATTATATTTAAATTATAAGTTCAAGGAATAAAATTGAACCGAAGTTGAGCTTATAACTTCTCTTTTCTCCGAATAATAAATTTAGGAAGTAAACTAGACTTCATTTCCATGTGACAATTAAATTTTTAGTAAGGAAAAATATTCTTTTTCATCCTTGAAATTTTACAAAATTATTCAACTCGTCCCCGTATTTTCATATATTGGGTATTTAGTCCTTCAAATTTGATTATATCTTATTAAATAGTTTTTCCATACAAATTAGGCCTTTTTTTTCTATTAGATGAGAGTGATAAGCAATAGAGAGAAGAGAAAAATATGTTAAAATGACAAATGCTACCACTAATAAAATAAGACAAAATAGAGATATTTAGATGAAAAGACAAAATTATCTTTTTGATAAAATTAATTTTTTATTGAATATTTGTCCCTTCCTCAACAAGTTGAGTAATTGAGAACTTTGAAGTCGATGGAGAAGTGATCTCAATTGATTCCAAGGATTAGGTTTTCAAGAAAAGAGAAAAAAATTGGGAAAAAAAAAAAGAACAAGAAAGAAAGATAAAGAAAAAGAAATGGCACACAACGGACAATGCTATAATCCCCCCCAAAAGCGACCATCATCGTAGTGACGGGCATCGTTCTTGGCATCATTGAGGGGAAGTTAGTCCTGGGCAAGCATGAGATAGTTGGGCTCATTCTCAAACGTCAGATGTGTGAGTACTGAGAATCAACTCGACTGTAAGGAAAATCATTGATTTAGTTGTCACAAATGTTGTTGCGGGACAGTCTTGATATCATAGTTAAAAGGTTAACTCTCGCATTTCCATTGCATAAAATATAACTTTTGCAGATTTATTGGTCGAGATATGGGGAATATGGGAGTTACTGATTGAATATTCTATATTATCTAATGGTAGTATTTGAGCTCAAAATTCTTTTGAATGTAAGTTTATATTTTAGCGATACATGTTAGTGATAAATTACGATTCCTACTGAAATTGAGGATTATGTCCACCAAATTGCTAGAACTAGAAGGGCTCGTGCAACAGGTGTGTCTTGGACCTTTTTCTTTGAGTAAGAATGCTATCGATTTGGTGAAAGTTTTGGAGGGAGCTAACCTGCTTGTGCCCTCAGAGGTGCAAGAGATGGATTTACATGGTGGGACTAATGTTTGCAAGGATCAAGGTGGAATCTGTCGTTTTCATTCTGGTACTGGTGGCAGTCATTGCGATTTTGGGGGCCGTAGTGGCATGAGGGATGGTGGCTTTGCTGGCCTTGGTAGGATAAGGGCTGTATGCTTTTGTGGACGTGATAGACCTAGGGATGTCCTTGTATCCAATCTCTGTTTGTTGATGTCGTTTTACTTATTTTGCTTTTGTTGTTGTATTGATGGAAATAAGGTTTTATAGTAAGCGACATTACTATAAAGATTATAGAATTTCAACCATCAAAGGACCTGTAAAAATGGAATGGAAGGAGAGGGAGAAGTGATTGAGTTGTGTGTTTTGGCTCAACTCCACAACCAGAGAGTTGTTTTTTACCTTTAGGGTATTTTCGACTTTTTATCATCATTTAACAAAAAAGAGTCAGGTTTTAGACGGAAAAGACTATTTAATGAGATGAAATCAAATTTCGGGAATAAATACCTAATATACAAAAGTATAAATTAGTTGAAAATTTTGTAAATCCTTATGGATGAAAAAAATACTTGCCCTTTTAATAATTTACCAATTACCACTTTTTTTTTTTTATTAATAATTAGCATGTGCGCTACTGCACATATTTATACTTATTAATTATATTTTATTAATTTTTTACTTATAATATCTTTAAAATGTAATTATATTTTAAATTTATAAGATAATTTAAATTAGATTTAAAATTGAGATTTAAAGTAAAAAATCTAACTATCATTTACCTTTTTAATTATTTTATAACTCTTGAAATTTTTATAAGAATAAAATATAATTACTAATTTATGGTCATATTCTTTAAACCAATTAATAATATGTATACATATAATTTATACTTCTTAATTTAATAATTTAATATTTAATAATTTAATAATTATTTATTAACAATTTAAAAAGGAATAATATTTAAATTAAAAAATTTAAATTTAAATTTGTCCATGATATATTTTGTTTTCTACTTAACATGAAAAATGATTCCTAATTGCTATATATATATATATATATATATATATATATATATATTTTGTTTAGTTCATTGATAAAATTGCTAATCTTTTTATTTTATTGTACATAATAATAATAATAATAATATTGTTAAATATCTAAAATATAAAAAATGCCAGTGGTATATGTGTGAACTGTTAGCTTGGGATAATATTTAGATAAATTAAGTTTTTTTAATATTAGAAGTTAATAAAATTATTTTTTTAAATAAAAACATAAAAAGTGTAATAAGAATAAAAACGTATGCACATGATTAAATTATTATTGTAATAAATTACTTTTATTTTTCGATCAATAAAATTAAAATTCTCAATGATAAAATTAAAATCCTAATAAAATTATATCAAACTTTCTAATGGAATTTAGATTTAAATAAAAAAATTAATATAACCAATCAAAATTAAAATCTTTATTTTCAACTAATAAAATTAAAGTCCTTAATAATATTTTTGTCAGTTTATAAACTTAGCAAGGGTATTTTAAGAATCCAATATTCCCTAATTAGGATGTGATAAAATTATTATTAATAATATTGTTAATCAACAAATAAAATTTAGAATTTCTATATAAACAAAAAAATTGTGATTTAGACATACCAAAACGTAGTCTAGTAATAAGTCTATATATGAACTGATAATAAATTTAAGTTTGAATTTTTTTTTTTTATATACTCAAAAAATTGCAATTTATTATATTATAATTTAAGTATTAAAATTTTCATGTTATATTGAAATATTTGAAAATAAAAAATAAAAATATTACTATTATAAATATTTATCTTACAATCTATATAAAATTTAAACTTTTAGATTTCTGTAATACGGGTTATCAATTTTAGTTATAAATTTAGCAACGGATAGAAATTTTGTTAATAAACCTTTTGTAAATGGAAAGATACCCATAATTTGTTAATAAAAATCAATTTAGGTTATATTTTTAGAAACGGAAAAGGTTCTGTTGCTAATTCGAAAGTAGAATCTTTTATTAAATTTATAATGAATCTATAATTGTAAATCTATAAATTTATAACTCTAACCACAAACAAAAAGGACGAAGAGATTACTAAATTATAAAAAATATAAATAAAAATTAATCTATTAATTTGTAAAAAATATAAAGTTAATATTTACCATAATAAGAAAATACGATTGCAAACTTAATAATTTTAAATTAGCAAATACTTGAAACAATAATTTTTTATAGTCAAAAGAAAAAAATTATTGATAGCAAAAAAAAATTTAAAACTTAATAGTTAAAAGTAATTAAAACTAAACATGTATATAATGGTATGATAGAAATGAATTCCTAATTAGTATTAATATAATAAAAATAATAAATTGATATAATAATTAGAATAGGATTAGATTAAATTTACTAATAAAATTTAGATTCAAATATAAATAAAAATACCAATAAAATTAAATATTTTTCTAATTAACAAATGACTAAATTATTTTTATTATTAACAATTAAATTGAAAATTTATAGAGTACATTCTAGTGACTCAATGTTCCAATTCGCACTTATATATATACTAGTTTTTGTAAGACATGCATTCCACGTTAACTATACTCATTATATATTCATTTTTTATTTATAATATTAAAGCATAAATTTTATTTAGATTAAAATAAAAATAAATGGTTAATTTATATTACACTTTGATGTACAAAACCACTTGCTATAAAAAATACTTTTTATATACTCAATTCTGTTTTTATATAATCAAGTAGTCTCAGAAAAAAATTCAACTCAATCTCTAAATTTAATCATTTAATCCCTAATTTATAAATGAAAATTTTAAAATAATAATAAGTATCCAAAAAGAAAATCAAGTCATTGTTGAATCTTCAATCTCTACCTTCTAACTCCACATTAATATCTATATACAATTATAATAAATAATAATAATAAATTATTTTTTACTGTTAGGTTAAAAAAAAGAGAGATGATAATTTGAATTAATAATAAAAGTCATTTTGATTATGGTAGCATTATTATTTACCTTGTGAAATATATACACATATATACAAATTTTTGAAATTCTAAAAATTGACTAAAACAAAACTATATAGTTTTAGTTTTTTTTTTCGGTTTTCTAAACACCATTTTTTTTAAATAAAAAAAATTTAGTATATAAAAGAAAAAAATTAAAAAAGTTAAAAATGTTTAATTATAAATAGACTGTATATTTATCGCAAGGAAATTTAATTTTTTATTAAATTAAAATGATATAAATTATAAATTATTCAGTTGAAAATTATTATTAAAAATAAAATTCTTTCAAAACTAACTAAATAAAAAAATGTTTCAATATATATAAATATATAAATATATTAATAAAATATTATATATATTTTTAAATTAAAATTTTCAACTGTTTATCATCTTAGATTTACTTTTTAAAAAATATATCAAATCAAATTTTACAAATATAATAATTTTTTTTTTCTTTCTTTTTATCTCCCTTAAATAAAAAATTATATATATTATATTTAAAATTTTATTTTTAAAAAATACATTCAATCCAATCATATAAATATAAAAAAAAATTAATAAAATAACATATTTTCTTTCTTTTTTATCTATATCTTAAAAGAATTAAATATTTAATAACTAAAACATAACAATATTTTTAAATATATCATTATTATATATATTTATTAAAACAATTTAGAAAAGATAAAATTTAAATTTTTAATTGATTAATTATTTACATGTATTTATTTAAAAAATAATTTCTTTTAATTCATTTTGAGACTTAATGAGTTAAAATAATACTATGAACTATTAATAATGAATAGTCTTTCACTCACTAAATTGATGAAAATCCTTGTGATCGAAAGGATTCGAATTTGAAACATCTCACTCCTCACGTAATTTTCTAATTAGTTATGATTAAAGTATTTTACCATATTTTAAATTTCATTAAGGGCGTTATCAAATATCTCATTGTTGCCCCTATTCCCACTTTTATATATATTAGTTTTTTAGAACGTGTGTTACACGTAGAAACCTATTATTTATACTCGTTATATAATTTTTCTTTTTTTTGTTTATTTCAAATATTTATTATATGAATCAATTATAATGAAATTGATATTATACATATAAAATAATTTAAAAGACATTATAAAACTATTCATAAATATTATATATATAATTAAAAATATTGCAACAACCAATCACTAATATTCTATAAAATATTTGAAATAAATATCATTTATATTTGTTAACGGTTTGAATATCTTCAATATCACCACAAGGGTAACATCCTATTTTTCCATCGCCTTTAGGACAAACTTTTTTGTTGCACTTTTTGCAAGATTGATATCAAAGAAAGTTTCTATTTTTAATATCTGTTATTTCTCCTTAAAAAAACCTTCATATCCCTACATATCAAGTGAATATTATTATCATTAATAGCTAATTTAAAAAACTATAATTAAATTCATATAAGATACATAAATTTAATTAATTTTATCGAAAATACTTACTTGAAATGTTTGATAAATGATTTCTTTTAATTCAACTCTTGACACAGTTAAAAACCTTTTTGGATTTGATAATAAATATAAATCTGTTTCTCCACCCATGTTTATTTGATTACTATAATAAAATTAATTAAAATGAGATTATAATTAGTTGTTGGATTAAATATTTTTTAGTCTCTAAATTATGATCAAATTAACAGTTAGGTCCCTTAACGTTTAAGTAATTATTTTGAAGGACTTAACTAATGCTGTCGTTACACTGTAAGGTCCTTCTATCCAAATTTCTATATATTTTTCTATTTATAGGGGCTGAAAAGCGAATGCTACTTGAAAGTGATGAATCTAAATGTTAATTTGGTCATAATATAAGAACCTGAAAATATTTAATTATCTACACTTAGGTCCTTAACGTTTGAGTAATATTAGATTTTTAGCCAATATAAACAGAAAAAAGACAGAAATTTGGATGGAAGGACCTCACAATGTAACGACAACATTAGTTAGGTCCTTCAAAATAATTACTCAAATGTTGAGGGACCTAAGTATTAATTTAGTCATAATTAAGAGACCTAAAAATATTTAACCCTTAGTTGTTTAATAGAATATTAATTTTTTTATTTAGCGATCAAATTAGTGTACTTACGTATCTACAATTTCATAAGCTTCCATTATTTGTGGATCTGTTTGTATTGTGCTTAAAGCATCACTATATCGAGTTGTAGACACCCAATTTAAAAAATAAATTGAAAAATCAATAAATATTCCAATAAAAATAATTTAATAGAGATTAATAGAGTAAATAAGAAAATATATTGAAAGAATAAATTAACAAAACCAATAAATAATTCAATACAAATAATTTAATTAACCTCTGTAATAAGAAGCAATCAAATTTGACAATGCTACAACTGGCAAATAACTATTTATATTGTAAAAATCTTCAAGTATTTTGTCTTCATCTACTCATCCTTCCAAAATATTAAAGATATTTTCTCCGATCTAAAAAAAAATAAAGTTAGTAAATTTTAAAGTAATAAATAATAAATAAATTTAATAATAAAAAATTATTAAGATAGTATTTTATCTTGTCATATTTTGCGCCGATTTGACATAGACAATAATTGCTAGAATATCTAAAAAATATAATAAATTTAATAAGATTATATAACATAATATAAATAATATATTTTAAATTAATTATAGATGTATCAAACAAACCTAATGATTTCGTCTCGTTGTCCTTGTCATATTTTTTTACATCATTGAATGTATTGAACTTATATTACAAAATTTCTTTTGGAATTAATTTTTCATACTCCTTTAATATAATATATTTATTGAGTTTCAACTCTGATTTGTCATGAATTTAGAATAAGAAGCATTGACTGCTCTAACATGTCCATTAGTTATAAGATAAATTTTCTCAACTGTTAAAGAATTTTTAAAATATTATATTACTTCATTAAGTATAGTAGCTAAAATTTGAATTTTCTGTAGACAAAATTAATCATAATTAATAAAATAAAATAAAATCTAATTATAGATTTATATATACTTTTTAATTTATAATTTTAAAAAAAAATAATAACTATTCAAAAAGAACATGATGACAAATTTAATAATTTCAATTCAAAATAGTAAAAATTTGAAGTATTAATTATTAATAATCAAATGTAACAAATTATTGATAACGAAAAATAATCAAAACTAAACATGATATGACAGAATAGATTCCTAATTAGAATAGGATTAGATTAAAATTATAATAATAATAATTAGACTAGGAATAAACACAATGTGATAAATTCCTAATTATAATTGTATTAAAGAATAAATTTTTAATTAGAATAGAATTAGATTAAAATTATAATAATAATAATTAAAATAAAAAAATAAAAATATTGTGATTTTAATTTAGCTATTAATACTAAAATATATTTAATAATATTTTTTATTAATTAGAATACATAAAGTTATTTTGAGATCAAATGGTCCCCGTTAGTGTATATATATATATATATATATGAAACTAAGAACAGTCAAACGCCAGAAATGGAATTGAAATAAGAATCATAGGCGGAAAGTGAAAATCAATCCCAATTCCTATACTACGTACAATTAACCATAACAAAAAACGATGGTGTCTTCCTTTTCAATCTCTTAGGAACGTCGCAGTCTCTCAAACATTCTGTTCTTTCCTCTCTTCGCAATCCAATAATCTTTCCTCTCTTTCTGACGCCAACAGGACCAAATTCAATTCCTAGGCAGGATTTTCAACGATAAATAGATTTGTATTCCATATATAAGCCGCCGCTCCATTGGTAAAAGGAGGAGTAATGTGGAGAAGGAAGAAGATGAAGCTGTGCTTCACCTTCTTCTTTTTCTCTTGTTAGAATTCATGGCTTCGTCTTCTCAGCATCGCTGCGTTTTCGGTAACATTAATTATCTCTCTTTGCTCTTATTAATTGCTTTGGATTTATTATCTTGCAGCTGCGAATTTGAATTCAGAGCTGATTTCTGAGATTTGAAGTTCGTTTGCTTACTTTATCGTTGTTGGTTTTGTTTTTTCTATATTTTTTTCCATTTTCAGAATTATATCTTCTTTTTTCTGGTTTGCTATGTGGTTGTAGTTGGGAATATACCGTATGATGCAACTGAAGAACAGCTTATAGATATCTGCAGAGAGGTTGGGCCTGTGGTGTCTTTCAGGTCAGGATATTTGTCTTCAATCTTGAATAGTTAAAATGGAGCTCTTATTTACAATTTTTCCTCCTATATTATATGAACGGTTGCAGTTTTTGAAAAAGTTTTATCTTTATGGTTCTTTTTACTCTATCTTGAATTTCAATCATTAGGGAACCTAGTATTAACTGGACTTTTTGCATCAAACATCCAAATCTCTCAGGAATTCTCTTATGAAAATTGAGGTGTCTCTTTGTCAGTTCTACTTTGGTTGGCACTTTTTTTTTTTGGTAAAAGTAATCGAAGAAGAAGAGGAATGCGAAAACGGAAAACATCTTGAGTGAACGATTAATGGGATACGAATCTGCTTAATCTGAATTGATGTTTAGTTGGTAAATTGGGAGGAAAAAAATTAATGTTCCCTAGTTAGATGAAGTGATGCAACATATGTGAATATCAATACTTGTATGTGTTGGTAACTGAAATGGTGTAGAATCATTTGGCTATTGTATTTCTGCTGCTAACAGAATGCTCATTACCACTTATGGGCAATATTTCTAGGAGAGGTTGGCTAAAATCCTTTGTAGTTTTGTAGACACTTATAGTGAGAAAGATTCCTGAAATGAAAACAATGAATTGCAATGCCAAAAAATAATGATATCTGCGAAGCCAAGATCTCCATATATGTAACACCTCACAGGGGTTGGACCAGAATTCCTAATTGTCAGTTCTTCTGACTCTTCTCACAAGTTGGGGCCCGTTTAGGACTTGGTGCTTCCTGCAAACTAGGACTGCATTTGGTTTTTTATCATTTCGCCTGAAGGATATGGTTCTAAAGAAGCTAGTTAGCAATGTCTAGTTATCTGCAACTATGTTTTGCCAAACCAAGATTCTGCTGTACTAGTAAAGTTAGTAACATGAGTATAAGCTTGATGAATTGTTATTGAAACAAATATCCAGTTGGTTTGGACAGTGATTTGCGAAAATAAATTTGTTGAATTTGGTGAATCTTTGTTGCAAATGATGGAAGTATGCCTACAGACGTGACTATGAGATCAAGACATGAAGGTCATGTTTTGATAAAGCAAAGAGTAACAGCTGCAGAATAGTTGTTGGCTCATTATTTAATTACTGTTGCCAGTTTTTAAAGTCCTTGACTATGCATATCTGCCTGACAATATTATAGTCTCTATAAGAAAAAATATGATAATTAGACAAACTTTGTGGCTTATTATTTTCTCCCATAGAGTGGATGGTTTTGTTTTTGAATTTTGAGTAAAGTAATCTGCTTAAATTTCTGATTTCTTGTTTTTCCCCACCGTGGAGAGAATTTTTATTTCTCAAATTATTTGTATTTCCTTTTGTTTCAGGTTGGTCATTGATAGAGAAACTGGGAAACCAAAAGGTTATGGGTTCTGTGAGTATAAAGATGAAGAGACAGCTCTAAGTGCTCGTCGTAATCTCCAGGGTTACGAGATCAATGGCAGGCAGCTACGAGTTGATTTTGCTGAAAATGACAAAAATGCCGATAGAAACAGAGAGCAGGTAAAGATTAATTTTATGACCTAGTTTCTTTTTTTATGGTTCTTTAAGAAAGGGCATGGGAGTTGAACTCCATGACCCTTACCTGAAATTACCTCCAGGAGCTTATTTGTCCCCTTTGTGTTTTCATTTTTCTTGAAGTCATGTCATTCAGATATTCTTGCGTTATTTTCTTAAAATGAATAGCTGTCAAAATCATACCACAAGACATCAATTAAACGGCATGTATCCTTGCTTTACCTGAGTGGTAGATGCCCATTTGCCATAGAGGTGTCCAGGCACAACTAATTGTAATCATAATGCTACTTTTACAAGAATGGCATTTGTTGAATCTAAAGTAATATCTTTCTCATGCTATCATGTCTTGACATATGCTGTGGAAGGTATGTTAAACATCGGGATTGAAAATGTAGTTGTATCATAGGGAAAGAATATCACTAGGATGGAGGGTGAAACTTCTTGAATGAGGAAAAGGATTTGATGACCCTGAAAGAATTGAGTGAGGAGCTGTGTGAAGTGCGAATCTCATGTACAGTTTATAGAGTGGCAATAAAGGTGATTTATCTGTCAACTTTTCCACTATCACTCCTAAAAAGAATGACTTAAAGGATTGGGTTAGGGCACTGCTGGTTCCCCAGCACGTCAAGTGATCATGAATATTGAATAGTAGATGCAATGTCGGACAATGTAGATGTGTATTGCCTCACACTATAAGACTTACATTAATGAACTCTGTTATGTAATAGGCGTGTTGGTGCACTTAAGGGTGGTAGAGTTTTGGTGAGGCATTGAGTATAAGCAGATTCACCCATTTACTATCAATACACTCAACTCAGCTATGGTCCATGTATTTCCAATTATTCTATAGATTCAAATTATATGAGAAGGAGTTTGAATTTGAATTGTATGATTCTAACAACTATGTAGTGTACTAGATAATTTTTCGTAGATATGTTTTGTCTTTATGTCATTGCAGTGTTTTTCAGCTCTGAGTTTATTCATTTCAAGTTCCAGTTTTTATCATAAGGTTAAAACACAAAGACTAAGGATTACTAATACTTATTAATATTGCAGGGCCGCGGGGGACCTGGATTGGCTGCAAATGTTGGTCCGTCTCTTTTTATCCAAATTTCATATGCTGATTTATCTTTTTTCAAATGAATGAACCCAGTAACATTCTCTTTTCATACTTTTACGTTTCAGATCCTCAGAAACAAGTAGGGGGACCAGCAATCCTTGGGGAATCTTCTCAGCATCAGCCGATTGGTCTCCATATAGCTATAACTGCTGCAACTGTGATGGCTGGAGCTTTAGGTGGTGCTCAGACTGGCATGCAGTCAAATCACAATGGTTTACAGAGTCAGTCAGCATTAGCCAGTGATCCATTAACTCTTCATTTGGCCAAAATGTCTAGGAGTCAATTGAATGATATCATGTCTGAGCTTAAGGTATTCATTTAAACAAAGCTCATATTCAATCTGTTTTCACAGATTGCATTGATTATTGATATAATTTTTATTTCTGTTTTGCTAAGGGAATGGCCACAAAAAACAGGGAAAAAGCTCGCCAGCTATTGCTTGCTAGGCCACAGTTGCCAAAAGCTCTTTTTCAGGTACTCATCCATTGTTGCCTATTCCAACAACATAAGAGGCCTATTAATATACATAAATCTTTCAGTCTCAGAAATGTTAATTAGTTATAGACATTAGATTTTTTTTTTTTTAAATTTTTTTTCTATCTTTTGAGGAATTTATAGACCTTAGAGGTTTGTCTGGGTGCTCACTAAAACCATTCATTCTGATTCATTCATTATTTTCATGGAACATAGCTATTGTCAAAATGCTCTATCTGTTCATAATAGAATGGCTGTTGACATTTGATTTATGTACTTTCTTTTCAAATGAAATTTTGACCTTTGGGGCATAATGCTCACCTGTTTTACTTATGATTGTATTCTGCGATGAATTGTCACTTTTGCAATTATATGGTTTGATAAATGTTTGCCTAATATTTTCTGCAGGCACAGATAATGCTAGGAATGGTGACGCCACAAGTGGTACATTTCAATATCTCCAAATATATATATTTTTTTCAGGTGTTAGCTAGCAATTTACCACTAACAAATGCTTTTGGAATTTGCAGTTGCAGATGCCTAATATTCGGCAACCTCCAGGACAACCTGCACTTCATTCCTTGCAAGATACTCAGCTGGGTAAGCAGTCTGCAATTCAAACACTTCCTGGGCTTCCCTCTCTTGTGCAGAGGATGCACTCTGGTTTGGTGCCCAAAATGCAAGAAAGTCAATTCTCTGCCATGCCTCCAGCTTCTTTGATTCAAAACCAATTTTCAGCACATGCACAACCCATTCTGCCTAGAACACAGATTCCACAACATGCTAATAGCAATGTTCCTCAGCAAGCCACATTACCAGGCCAATCTGGACTTCCGTCGCTTCCTCCTGTACACCCTGCTGTTAGACCACAAATTCAGATGGGAAGTTTGTCATATTTAAACAAACAAATGCCACCTTCATTGCCACAGCACTCAGCGAAACAGGTTGGAACTGCAAATTTTGGGCATACCTCTCAGAGGGTTCTTCCAAACACAGCAACACAATCGTCTATTTTATCTCGCCCTCCTTCAAATGCTGCATTTCAGGTACCAGAACTTTGCCTGTGCCTCTTATCATCTAGTAGAGATAGAAGTAACAGAGATGCGTGCTTTGAGAGGAAGTAAACCCCTCTTGCATCCACACCTGCCACATTGATTGCTTAGTGATGGGTCATGCCAATTCCTTTTTGCTCATGTAGAAATAATTCTCAAATGGGCAAGTAATTGCTTCTATTTTGCACAGCAAAAAAAAATGTAAAAAAGGGTGTAGCAAGGTCATTCTCTCTTGTATACTTGTGTATATGGGTTGCATCTGATTACATTTTTTAATAGTGAACTTTTGTAACTTGGGTTTGAACTTTGTTTGGAAGGGAGGAATGGGTGAAAGGGACATGAAGAAAAGAAAATAGAAGGGGAAGGGTGAATGGACAGAAATAAGAAGGTTAGGGAAATATAATGCTGCATCCGAATTCGTGGTTTTGAACAAAATCCGTTGTTTAGATTACTTAATATTTGGATTTGATTGAAATCCATAACAAATTTTAGAGGCTTAAGCATGATGGATCAAATAACATAAGACATGCTATTCTAAACACACTTTACACTATTTTTATTTAAAATTTTGAACTTCAAATTTAGGATTTCAAATCAAAATTCAAGAATCCAAATGTAATGGAAGGAAATTTTGCCTTAGCTCCTCCATTAGTGTCTATCTGTGCGAGGTGGAGAGGAAGTGAGGTGAACACAACCCAAATCACTCATTCACTGTTGCAAAAAAATTTTTCTCATAGAAAGATAAAAGATGTTATTTGGTTATCATTAAATTATTCTCTGCTTGCAATCCCTTTATTTTCCTTCCATGCAAACTGGAGAAGATAAAATAACTTTCTTCACACTTAACCTTCCTTGCCCATACACTTCAGTAACTCTGTTTCCTTACTCCTTCATCCCTTTTGTTTGCAAATGGGGGAATGGTGAGTTTTGGTGTGTAGATGTACATAGTATTGATATGGGTGCATGCAAATGTTTATAGTTATTTCTATTAGTTAGTTAATTGTTTATGCTGATATCTTTGTACTTTGTAAACAGCCTGGCCCCCCAATATCATCAGGCTTGTCAGATGCAGTTGCCAACGATGCTGATAGATCTATCCCAGCTCCTGACAATATCCGTAGAAATAATGCATATTTGCCTGTGCAAACCAACGAGGTTAATGATTCTAAAGAACCAGTGAGTCGTCCTTCAAAGCTGCTAAAAATGGATGATGGAAGAAGTGTGTCTTTCTCATCTGGGGCTTTGAATGTGTCTAAAGCCACTACATCTGGACCGTCCCAAGCATTCACAGTGCCTGCAAATCCACCTCTTAAGTCAGAGGAGTTGCAATATTCTGAAAAGCAAGTTTCTCAGGTAACACCAGTCATCCACCTGTTTTCCAGTATGCATTCACTAGTTTGATCTTTCAAATAGCAAATGGTCACATCTTTTTATGGGATTATGACACTTTATGCCGGTGGATATGAGGGCAGCGTGAATTTCTACTTAGAGCATGCAGTGGGGCAGCCAGAAATGTGGCAGCATCATCCACAGACAGTAAAATATTGCGAAGATATTTAAAAAAAAGTATTAAAAGTTAATTCAAAAAGCAAAAATAATGAAATTTATCTTTGAGGTAATTATATAAATGTATTTTCCCAAGGAAGAAAATGATCAATTTGGAAAAAAATTACTTCTGCTCTTGCTGGTGTAGGGAGAAAGTGTCTAGTGCCTTCAATTGCTACATAATTAAATTTGAGGTTGCAATTCACAAAATTTGAAGAATACTGCAATTTTGAAAGTGTGTATAGCTAGGAATTTTTGTCAGTAGCCCATGTTCTCCCTCTTCTCTTCTTCCAGTTGAGAAATCAGAAATGCTGTGAATTTTGGGGCCCCATATACTGTATATAAATATGGAAGCAATCATTTAGATATCTAGAGCCTAGGGGATTCTACAAAGGTCGAGTCATGAACAGCTAATGGTTTTACATTAGTTGAGTACTTTATATTTTTAACTGACAAGCAAATGTAGTGGCATAGCATCACAATGGCTATAAAATGGATAACATTATTATCATTATTGATGGTAACTGTTTCGGCCTCTTAATTCTTAGTTGGCTATACATCTTTCTTTATACTAACATAACCCTTCTATGCTTATAGTGGAGTAGGGAGAAAAATTACACTGAATGCCATTTTTTTTTTCGAAAAAAAGAAAGGAAAAAAATTTATGTAGTGTATATTTGACATTCTAAATTCAAAATAATCTTTAATCTGAAAAATGCCTTTTCTGGTTCCTTTTTTGTGAAGTTTAGATTGTTTCCGTTTTGCAGCCACAGCTTCCACCAGATGTGGAGTCTGCATTACTGCAGCAAGTGCTGAACCTCACATCAGAGCAGTTGAATTCATTGCCACCAGAACAGAGACAACAAGTTATTCAGCTCCAACAGGCGCTTCGGCGAGATCAGGCACAACCATCATAGCAGGTGGAGGGAAATAGGAAGTGCTGATGCATTGTTTGTTGTTTTGCAGGAAGAAAGTGCCTGCAATTGATTCATTTATAATTATCTCAATGCATGTAAAATGATAGTTCACATAAGTTTCAGTTTTGGATGTAAAATGCACAAGCATTATACCGTCCATGTAAGGTTTATTAGCAAATGTCATGTGAAAGAATCATTTATTAGAAAAAGGAAAAGAAATTTTGTGTAGCTCTTTCTTTAGCATTGGAGATCAATATTTTCAGTAACCTTTTAGACTTGGAATATTTTGTCTGTCCCTCCTTCACTTCCCTTGTTCGATACCACAGTATTTTATGAATAAGCATGACTAGGCTTTGACGCATCTTTGTTTTAACAATCTTTACGTTTTCCCGCCAAATTTGGATCCAGTATCTGCACTTCAACTTATTGATAATTCTTATGCACATATTTTAACTGATGTTGTCTTACGTCCCACTTCATGGGGAATCCCCCTGATGAACCTAGCGATGATTTAGGCTTAGTACTTACCAATGGAACTGAACCAAACCGGGTTTAAAAAAAAACTCTATTTTTTGATAAAACCGGTTTGGACCGTTAATAGAAACCGGAAAAAAAAAGCTAGGTATATTTTATAAGACCGGAAAAAACTAATTTTTTTAACTGGAAAAATATAATAATAGATTACAAAAATAGTAGAATTTGTGATTTGAATTTATGAATTTTAAATTATTAATTAAAAACTTTTTACTTGTGTATATTATTTTGTGATATAGGATGAATATTTGATGAGAATGATATATTATATATGTTAAATATTATGAAAATAATTTTGTTGCACTTAAACAATATATACATAATATTATAGTTAAATCCGGTTGAACCGGTCATACCGGTCCAACCTTTATCCATTCATGGCGCCGATTCGATTGTCCCGGTTCTGACAGTATTGGTATTTGCCTGTGTGAGCCTAACAAAGCTAGTTGGTCATAAGCCGGAGAAAAGGAGAAGGGTTGTGGTAGGTTGATGAGCAAACGTAAAATCAGTCAAATATATATTATAAATCCTTTAATTATATAGAATACAACTGGGACATGTGCATCTAGACACACATTGCATCAATACTCGGGTGTAATGGTAAATGAGCAAGGGGTTCCATCACATCACCACATGAGTTAAGGGAGTACGAGCAAGGGTTCTCACACCAAGGATTGGTGTAGGTAAGGAAGCTAGTCCCACTGACCGTCCCCAGATGTGGAGTTAGACAAAAAGATTTCCACATATCATCATGGATGCCGGTAAAGATTTCCACATATTGGTTTGGAAATTGAAATGTAGGTACATTGATAGGTAAGTCAATTGAGTTAATAAGACACTTTGAAGAAGAGAAAGGCTGCTGGCACTGTAGTGCAGAAAACAACGGTGGAACTGAGATTCAAGGATAAAGTGGTAGATGTGCAGAGAATTGGAGATAGAATTATCTTCTTAAACTAGTGTTGGGAAAGGAGACAGTTGACATCATTCATGCTTTAATGCAAGGATTTCCAACTGAACAATAAATTTTTATTGGCAATAAATGGACATGTGTATATAGAGATAGCAGCGGCTTTGACAAAGTAGACACAGCTTATTGCTATGGCACCAAGAATGAAGAGACGAAGCTATTTCCTGGTTTTTGCATTGGCTTATGACTTAGTCTTAGGTAACTCTTGCTTCAGAAAGAGGGAGTCACGCTTATCACTTTGAAAAGTGGGGGTAACCAGAGTGTGAGTTCCATTTTCTAAAAATTTAACTTTTAAAACATAAGTCAGTCAGAGTTGTAAAACAGCAGAATTAGAAAAATTGTACGAAACACAATTATTGGAATTAGAATTTCTTTACAAAACTTCTGAACGATTAGAAAACTGATTATAACTCAAATTCTGATTTCTTCTAAATGTGAAAAGATAAATTAGAATTTAGAGAAATCACATAATAGAAATTCAGAGTTCCAATAATCCACAAAAATAAACCTTTTTCATGATTAGAATTAGAAAATCATTAATAACTTTGCATTTTTAAAATCATTAACAGATGTGTAATTAGAATAATATCAAGCAATACTTTACAAATTAAAAGAAGAATGATACAAGAAGATACAAGAATTTATAATGGTTGGATATAAACTCGCCTACATCCACTCTTCAAGTATCACATTGAGATTTTTTACTATTTTATCTCTTTAAAGGATAAGAGAAAAATCAACATTACAAGAAAATAGATTAAAAATCTAAATTGATATATATTGAAATTTCACATTAAAATTAATACTAAAATATAATTTTGTATGTCATTTTGAATCCTTGCATGCCTAATTGATACATTATTTATTGCATTTAGAAATAAACTAAGTTTTTTCCACAAAATTATTAATGTTTTCTCAATTAATATATGCTATAAATTTCATAATAAAATTAATACTCTAATAGGGTCTCGTATGTCATTTTAAATCTTGACTTGTCTAGTCATGATCAGTTTCCATGGGTCGGGTCGGTACTAGAGCTTGAGACTGCCAAGGTCCATAGTAAATCTAAATACAAATTACATCTCCACAAATTTAATAAAATATTCAAGTGGATAGCTCATTATATTATTAATGATGTAAACTATTACAAAAACTTATTTCATTATAATTCAACTTTTCAAATAAAATCTTGCATATATTAATATTGTTATTATAATCATAAAACTCGTATAATAACTGTGGATCCCTACATTTGTTACAAACATTAGAGGGGCCTAAATACATAAGAACTACTATATACATCTAGCTATAACTTCACTAACTCTGAGAAGAAAGAATAGAGCATTAGGTAAATCACAAATAAGGTACAATCTTCTAAAAAAATTTAAAAAGAGAGCGGATTGAGTATAAAATTCAGTGAATAATAACATATAATACAAAACTCAAGCATTCACATGAATGGTACTTAAACTATTCTAATTAAACATTCACCATTCACGTAATGTTAATCATAACATCCACAAAACAACAGCAATCATATACACTATACACATCAAGTGGTCGTTAGTAAGTAAAATCACTTTAACAGGATCATACTCACTGCCAAGCATATTTTAATATTCACAGTATAATCTCATTGTCCTGAGACCTATGTACCTAGGCCCACCCTTGTTTAGGCAAAAATTATTCAAATATAATATTTTTCATAAAATATTTTTCCATGATAAACATTTTAATCTAAGGTACACAAAGGGGTGTCACTCCCACCACTTACGGCTGACTGTCAGCATTTTCACCATGCATGTGCTCTCAACCCATGTGATTCATATCGTCCCAACTCCCACATAGCAACCACAAATTATTATGCACCAACAACCATTCACAACATTTATCAATGTACATCCATATATTATGTATGCAAAAATTCAGAAATAACAGATACAAGATTGAAAGTAAATTATGCAATTATGAATTTAATAAAGTATTATATATTATTACTCATTTGAAGTAAGAATTTGATTTTCATTTATCAATAAGGCTTTTACAACAGTTCTTAAAAATCCTCAACCTAATATTAAATTCACATTGCACGTTTAGTTCTTTCTAATATTTAAACTCTTAATATTCTTATTTTAATTTACATATACATTTTATTTTTATCAAATGTCATTATATTTTTAACAACTAACTAATTATGTCTTCCATAAATTTATTTATCATTTTAAAATACATATTTCTTTGAGCAAATATATTTATATCTATTTACTTTAATAGTAAAAAGGAATCATTAAGTTTATTTAAATATATTTATTAAAATTATTTGGTCATTTTACTTCTTTTAAGAAACTATGCTTTATAAACCATTTGGCTAAATTTTTTCTAAGAAATTACATTTTATTCCAAATAAATTTGATAATTTCTTTTTAAATTCCATTAAAATACTTAGCTTATTTAACAAAATATCATTTAAAAATTCTATTTTTTAAATATTTATTAAATTCAATCAAATTTAAATCCAACTTCGCTTTTCTTTAACTAACTTACTCTTTTATCAATTTACTTCTTTATTAAAAATACAAATTTGTCATTTAATATAATAAATCAATTCTTTCTTTTCTTATTTTCTATTATAATTTTAGCAGCATTTCATTTATAATCTAATCTATTCAGATTTCACATTTATTTCCTTCAATAATATGTTGCCCATCC
Organism: Jatropha podagrica; assembly: GCA_947857235.1. Taxonomy (NCBI): domain Eukaryota; kingdom Viridiplantae; phylum Streptophyta; class Magnoliopsida; order Malpighiales; family Euphorbiaceae; genus Jatropha; species Jatropha podagrica. The sequence continues at coordinate 25,659 of CANUEP010023284.1, forward strand.
ATAACCGCCATTCTCAATATTAGTCAAATTATCAATATCAATATTATTATATTTTTTATTAACTCATTAATTAAACTTAAACCGTTTAGTTTTCAAATCCATATGGTTAACAAATCCTTGTTATCTTTAACTTGCTAATATTTATAATTTATCAATTTCATACAATTAATTTAATCCTTTTTAATCAGACTAATTTAATCAAGCTAATAATTTTCAATTTTGACTTTACACTGAACATAATGCACTGAAACTTAATTAAAATATACTGATCACAAATCGGAGTTCGAATGCGAAGACACGATCATTTTTTTTTATTTCTTTTCCCTTGCATAAATTTATGTTAAATGCAAATTAATTGTTAATAATTAATACAATTTTTTTAACAATTAATTACTACTAATTGTTAAAAAGTACAAATAATCATTTCTAAGTCATATACATATATTATTTGGTTTGAAGATTGCAAATTGGTTTACAGGTTCAGTTCTTTTTATGGAAAATTATTTTTTAAAAAAAAAAAAAATTCATTGGTTAGATTTTACCATTATATTTTAAATGAAAATTCTTCAAAATAAATTTACAGGTCATTTCAGATGTCTTCTTTATTGCAATTTGAAAATAAAATCATTCAAAGGATTTAAATAATCAAATTAGGATATCCAACTAAAAGAATTAGCATAAGGATTAAATTTAAACCGTATGGAGGTCAAAATTTGTACCGAAATTGGAACTCTTTCGATAGATAGCTAAATAGAATCACATGACTTACTTCACCATCATTAAATTGACTAATGTGTTTATAAATAATCATATAATTTTAATCTTAATCACATATGATGGGATCCAATTAAAAACTATGTGTCCTAATTGAAGCTCATTTAATTGATACCTAAATAAAATCTTATTTCTTAATTCATTATGACTAATAAATTGATTCATATATTTACAAGTATTCACATATATTTTCAATTTCAATCACATATGATGAGATTTAATCAAACACCACGTGCCCTAATTGGAGATCATTCATTTGATAACTACTACCTCTGTTCCATAATATTTGTCATGTTTAAGAAAGTAGTTTGTTCTAAAATGCTTATCACATTTGCGATTTTAAGAAGTAATAAAATTTTTTTCCATGTTTACCTTTATATATGTCTAATGATTATATGGTGTTTGGATATATTAAATTAAGATATTATAATTAATTTACTTAATAATTTATTGTAACTTAAATAAATTTACTGATTTTCTTAAAATTTGTGAAATTCCAAATGTGACAAATATTATAAAATAGAGGTAATAAATAGAATGATATATCTCAGTTTATTGTGACTAAATTGATTCATTTATTCACAAGTAATTAAATATAATTTCAATTTCAATCACCTACTGTTTTATATGTGGACACTCTGACTTAAAGATATTGAAGGTAAAACCCTGCTTGAGATATATTGAAATTAAATGGTAATTGAAATCAATTAGTTTGACACTCTAATTAAGTTACATTGAATTGAAAATCCTAATTGAGATAAATTGCAATACACCTTTATCCCATATTAAGGTATAATGAAAATGAAAATTCATAACCTAATTAACAATTAATTTATGGAACTCCAATTTAAAGTACATTCAAGGATGAGTCTTTATTTATTTCCTTTTTTTTTTTAACTGCAAGTGTTTGATGAGAGTACTTACCTGAATCCATTTAGAAATTCGTCTTTAATATTCGAATCCATTATGACCGTGATTATAATTATTCATTTAAATACCTATTTAGCATTAAAAATAATTTTTAATTTTAATAAAAGTTATAAAATTATTATTTTGACTTGACTTAATAAAAATATAATATACATATCAAATATAAATAGCATTAATTATAATTAAAAAGGTATGTATATATAATTTTATTTTAAAATATAATTATTTTAAATATTAATTAAATGGGTAACGAGTAGCGGGTACTCGAGTCCTTCTATCAGAAATTGACCGGAACTCATGGATACTATCCAAACTCATTCTAAATCTATTTAGTCACTATTTTGCTAAATTTGGATCAGATCAGACACCCGCTGAGTCAGATAAAGTTATTTTAAATTCCTATTACATTTAATTAAATATTTTAACTTGTAAAATTATTTTACTTACATTTCAAATTGTAAAAATTAGATCGATTTGATCACTTATTAAATAATTGAAAATGCAAAATTATTATTCAAAAAGTTACATTAATTACACATCAAATCAATATTTTGCATGTAAAAGTCAAAAATCATAAAAATTATTGTTATTAGTGTGTAAAGATGCATGATTTTAACACAATTTATAAATTAAAGTATAAAATAGGTCTTCTGTAAAGTTTAGAGTGACATATGGTTAAAACTATAGAATTTATGGGTGAATTTATAGATTCCCTCTACAAATTAGTTTAAATATAAAATATGGTTTGTTTCCCACTTCTTGCTCTTGGATTCTCATCTGTCTCTCCTTTTCTATGATGTGCACTTCTCTTTCTAACTTCATCACCTCATCCTTCGCGGCTTCCTCTTCCGGTACTATGCCGTTTCACGGTTGCTATCCCTTCCTCTCCGTTCATCATTTTGATGGACATGTATCATTTTTTTTTTCTCCATAGAAGAAATAATGAAATTATCGTCTCAATTTACCTATTGTTTGGTTGCTAAGAAACTGATGTGTAAAAGAAGAAATGATTCTCACGATTTTACTCAGCAACCAAACACCACATGCATTGATCTTCCATTAACTTTATATTTAAAATCCAAATTATTATAATAAATTTAAATGTATAGTGGGTTTGTTTTTTAATATTATTCAATTATTTTTTAGCTCCTGTCCTGCAATCAGAGAAGTTGCATGCCTCTTTTGATGAAAATTGGCTGTTAAAGGTATCAAATTTGCACTTATTTGTTTAATATTTTTTTTTACCATTTTTTATTTTATTTTATTTATATTCTTATTTCAAACAAAGGGGCAAGAACTCGCCTTATGCTTAAATGGATGCAGTCTATTTCTTGTTGGTTTGTTCCTTCTCTTTATGAGTAAATTTTTACCAGTAAACAGTAATTTTTTTTTTTTTAAGAATTTAACCTTTGTTTTCATTTTCTTAATGTAAATCTTTGCGAGTAAAGTGTAAAATTCATGAATGATGGGAGCTGAAAAACAACGGTCGGCAAGATTTTATCAGAAGCACTGTATTATACTTTTGCGGACAGGTTAATTAATTAATTATTTATTTATTTATTGTTATTTTGATTTGAACAGATTATTACAAATTTTTATGAGCATAGACAACATACTTTGTGTTAGCACTCCACCAAGAAGGTCTTTAAGGACTCGCGTGATGAATAAGAAGTTTGAGGACTGAGTTGCTGCTGCAAAACTATCATTTTACTGCTGCAATTGTTTTTAATTAATTATTTTATTAATCAGTTTCATGTTGAATAAATCAAATATGCTGTTGAGATTGTTGCAGCATATTTACCTACTTTCACTCAATTGTGCCGTTTGTGGCCTTTAGAATAGGACTAGTTGGTTTATTTTCTCTCCAATTAAAATCCTTGTATCTACAGCAGAAGGAAAAAAAAAAAAATTATCAAACTTCTTAGACTAAATCTTTATTAACTCTGATTGGGACCTATCAATTGGTATCAGAGCCAATCTACCTTTTTCTCTTCCCACTTATGGCCACTAACAAAGAACGTATTGAATCTCTTGAAGTAGGGTTGGGACAACTTCAAGACACTATGGGACGTATGGAAACTGGGGTTGCTGATAAATTGCAACGCCTGGAGGACATGATGTCAAAATTATCTGAAACAGTGTTGTCCAACCGAGATGGCAGTAGTAGCCACTCCGCTGAGCGTTCGAGCCAACCACAACACCATAGCAGAAACGACTCAATAGAAAGAGGAAGGCCAATGTTCTCCTCAAAATTGACTAAGCTTGAGTTTCCAAAGTACTCTGGCAATGATCCAACAGAGTGGCTCACACGAGCCAAACAATTTTTTGACTTCCAAGTTACACCAACAGCTGAAAAGGTGTCCTTAACCTCCTACCACATGCAGGGGGAAGCCAATGAGTGGTGGCAATGGATGCAAAGAACATACCAGGAAGAAGGCAAGGAAGTAACTTGGGAGATTTTTGAAGACGAGATGTGGGCGAGGTTTGGTCTGACCAATTGTGAGGACTTTGATGAATCTCTGTCT
>CANUEP010023341.1:0-20985 GCA_947857235.1 Jatropha podagrica
ATGGTTTACCATGCAATTTCCAACAACTTTCCCGAGTATGACCAGGCTTGTCACAATGAGTACAGTGTTTGGATTTGTTACCTTTCCACTTTCGACTATTATTCTGAACTGCAAATACAGATGCTTCCATATTTTGTGATGAGGCTGGGGTTACAGAGATTCGAAGGAGACGAGCAGAGACATCCTCGAAGGTGGGAATTACAAAACCCGTCAATATTTGATCTCGGACTGAACTAAGATCAGGTCGAAGACCTATGAGTGCCAAAACCATGAAGAATTTATTTCTTTGTTGTTCTTGTGTAGCAGTACTTTCTGAGAAAGGCATAAGGGAATTAAACTCATCAAGTAATGTCTCAACTTGTCCAAGATAACTAGCCATATCCTGCTGATTTTGCTGCAAGTTAACAATATCAGACACCACTTTATATATATGCTGTATATCATTTGTATATAGTGTCTTAGCTTTGGTCCACACCTTATAACAAGTTTTGCAGGATTGAAATAAGGGAAGCAACTTAGGCTCAAGAGAATACCATAACAAACTACACAATTGTGCATCAATTTTAGGCCATGTCGTCTTATCTTTTTTCGAAATATCAACAGTTGTTTTACTTAAATGATCATCATACCCTTGTCCGATAAACCATAATTTAACAGAAGATGACCAAGAAACATAATTGTTACTGCCTAGAAGCTTCACAGTAGTGATAATAGGTGGATTAGAGAAGAGTGGTTTAATTAGAGTACTGTCAGTCATTTTTTTTTTTTTTTTTTTTTTTTTTTTTTAATTCGGGAGAAGGTTTTGTACCAGAATAGGGATAAAAAAGGGCTGTGAATACCTTAAGAGAGAGAGAGAGAGAGACAGTGTAGGGGTGACCAGGAAAGTGATGGCCAGACTCAGGTGAACTGGTGGAAGGTGGCCGTTGAAGAAGAGGTTGTCGGAAAAGGGCTCACACGCCGGCGCGTGTGATGGAGACAAAAACCTTGCGACGGCGCGTGGCGGTCGACGGCGAGGTTTCCGGTGATGAAATTTTGGGTCTTGGGTCGCCGAAAACTGGGGAACTGATCTCCGGTGGTTGTGAGATCCAACTCCTTCAGAATATTGGTGATTTCAAGGCGACAGTAAGGTTGCCGTAACAGGTCAGAACTAAAGTCGGGTTTTTTGTGTGGAAATAGGAGAATTTGCAGAAATAAGGAGAGGAAAAATAATCAGACCACTATAGGCTCTGATACTATGTGAAAGAGAGAAGAAGAAGTTTTGAAACAAGCAATTGACTTAATAAATTTTCATATACGGTTTAAGGTATATATAATACACAGAAAATAGTTCAAAAAAGGAAAGTAATCTCCTAATATTTCCTAATAATCTCCTAGTATTCTTCTAATATATGCACAATCTACCATAATAATTATAAGATTCCAACACAAATAGATTCAATCCGAGGACCTGTAAGAGATATGGTAAGAATATCTGCTAATTGATCATTTGAATTGACGGAGGTAGCAATACAACCTTATTGAATCTTCTGTCTAATAAAGTGACAATTTATTTCATTCTTTCATGAAACATTGGATTTAAGGCAATATGCTGTGCTGCCTGGTTATCACATAGTAGTTTCATCTGTTTCACTTCGCCACGCTTCAACTCCTGAAGAAGTTGTTTGAGCCAAATAAGTTCACAAGTGCAATGCCATGGCTCAAGATTACATCCTGCTTTTTTACTTTTCCAGGATATTAGATTTCCTCCATTCATAATACAGTAGTCTTAAGTAAATTGTTTATCAGATGGAGAACCTGCTGAATCTGCATCAGAGTAGCCAACTACTTATGTACGACCTTTGTCTTCATATAACAAGCATTGCCCAAGAGTACCTTTGATATACCTTAGAATGCGAACAACATCCTAATATCGCATAGGGATTGGAGAAATTGGTTAATCACACTTACATTGCAAAAGAAATATTTGTTTATGTGATTGTGAGATAATTAAGATTACCATCATGCCTTCTATATCTATCAGGATCTTTAGGTGGCTTCCTTGTTTTGGAACAAGTTTCACATTGGGATCCATAGGAGTATCCACAGGTTTGTGGTCTATCATGTCAGTCTCTTCGAGTATATCTAGTGCATATTTCCTCTGTGAAATTGTAACACCTGTCTTGGATTGTGCTACCTCCATCCCAGAAAGCATTTAAGTTTTCCCAAGTCCTTGGTTTGAAAGTGCCTAAACAAATGTTGGCTAAGTTGAGAGATCCCTTCATGATCATTGCATGTTATGATAATGTCATCAACATAGACCGCTAAGTGCATTTACCGTGATCTTTGTGTCGGTACAAAGCTGAATGATCAACCTCACTTCAAATTCTTGCCAAACTGTTGAGCAACAACACTAAACCTTCTAAATCATGCACATGGAGATTGCTTCAAGCCATACAAAGATTGACGTAATCAACATTCCAAAACCAGACTTCCTTTGAGCAACAAAACCAGGCTGTTGGGTTCATATATACTTCTTTAGCTAACTTCCTATGTAAAAAAGTATTTGTTAATATCAAGTTGATGAAGAGGCTAATGGTAAATAGTGGCTAGGGTGAGAAGTTGGACATAAGCAATCTTTGCCACTGGTGAAAAATATCGTTGTAGTCAAGATCATAAATTTGTGTATACCTCTTGGCAACAAGCGTAGCTTTCAAATGGTCAATTTTACCATAAAGGCCAACTTTGACAGTGTAAACTCAATGGCAACCAACAGCACTTTTGCTTGGGGGCAATGGAACAAGTTCCCAAGTGCCATTATTGTGAAGAGTAGTGATCTCTTCAGTCATAGCTACAAACCAACCAGGATGTGCAAGTGCTTCACCAACATTCTTAGGTATAAAAACAACAGACAAGGTTGAAATAGGAAGGAGATAAATGATGATAACTAAAGAAATTAAAAGGGAGGAGGATTTTCGAGTGGAATGTATCTTTTCGAAGAGCAATGGAAGGAGCAGTTGACTATGATTGACATGGTTGGCTATGATTGACGTGATTGATGTAGGACATGAGTCACTAGGTTGTGTACCCATATTCAAAGCAAGGTTAGTAGTAGGATGACAAGAGTAGACTTGAAGTGGTCGAGATGTGGTGGGAGTTTGTGGAATAGAGATTGAAAGGACTTCAGAAACTGAGTGTTGATTAGTTGGTTGGCTTGGAAAGTAAGGAATTGTCTCAAAACAGGTTACATCTGCAGAGCCAAAAAATTTAGAAGAAATTGGGTCATAACATTTGCATCCTTTTTGTAGAAGAGAATATTCTAAGAAGACATGCTTGATTGACTTGGGCTGAAGTTTGTCTTCCCCAAGAGTGTGGTCATGGATAAAGCAAGTATAACCAAAGACATGAGGAGAAAGACGAAATGTATACTGTTTAGGAAACAAAAAATAACTAGGACTCTAATTTTATAAGACAGAGGAAGGCATCCTATTAATAATAAATAAGCAAACAAGTAGTAAGAACTGCATTCCCCTTAGAATGAAGTGGAACATGATTATGAAGAAGTAAACTTCGATTTGTTTCAATGAGATGGCGATTTTTTCGTTCGGCAAGTACATTTTGTTGAGGTGTAAATGCAAAAACTGATGAAAGATGCCTTATGAAGAAAACTCATTAAATGGTTGAGAAAAATATTCTCTACAATTATTACTGTGTATTGTTTTAATGGAAACACCAAATTGATTTCGAATCTTTGCACAAAATTTTTGGAAGATAGAGAATAATTAACAACTATTTTTCATTAGGAACAACCAAGTAGAACGAAAGTGGCCATGTAACACACTTATTAAATTCCGAAGTTGTACTAAAACGACTAGAAACCCAAATATTCGAATGAACAATGTCAAACATAGACGAGGCTTTATTATTCACACGCTTAGGAAGGAAACACGAGATCGTTTCCCAAATTGACATGACTCACATTCTAAAATAGTTAAGGAAGATAAACTAGGAACTAAATTTTGAAGTTTGGTAAGACTAAGATGTCAGAAACAGTTGTGAAGAGCTCAATGGAGGCAGTAGAAGCAAAAACAATAATGTTTCTGAGAGTGGAGAGGTAGTAAAACCTTTATGACATATTCGATTCCAATCATCTTCCCCGTATGTCAATCCTAGTCAACTATAAAGGACACAATGCAATTAAGTTGTTTGGTCAATTTACTGATGGAAAGTTAATGATAAGGGCATTCAGGAGTGAACAAGACTGAAATCAAAGTCATTGAAGGGGTGGCTGAACTTTCCAAATGCCTTTAAGCTTAGTTTGTGAACCATTAGTTAGGCTAACTGTAGATGAGTCTGGAGAAGGAGTGATAGTACAGAAAAGTATTTCATTGCTAAACATGTGATTAGAAGAACTAGAGTCAAGAATCCAAGGATCGTTGGTTGTGGAGCTAGACTGAGACAGAGGATGACTGCAATAGTGTAGCACATGAGTGTACATATTCATTATCATCGGATCCTGTCAAAGTTACCAAATTACCTGATGCACTAGGCAAAGGAAGAAATCCAGCTCCATTACTCAGAACCACATGAGCAACTGGTCATCTAGTACTAGTAGACTAATGTTGTGGTGGTTCACCATGCAATGTCTAACAGGTTTCCCAGATATGACCAGGTTTGTCACAATGATTATAGTGTTTAGATTTGGTTCCTTTGCATTTCCAACTACCATTTTGTACCAGAAACACATATGCTTCAAAATTAGGAGGCGAAGCTGGAGTCACAAAAATGCAAGGGAGTCGAGCAAAAATTTCTTCCAAAGTAGGGATAGCATAACCTGTCAGTATTTGGTCTCGAATCAAACCAAGATCCAGTCGAAGACCTATAAGTGCCAAGACCATGAAGAATTTATTTCTCCGTTCTTCTGTAGTGACATTCTTTGAGAAAGGCTTAACATAATTAAATTCATCAAACAATGTTTCAGCCCGTGCGAGATAACTAGCCAGATTATGTTGATTTTGCTGCAAATGAACAATATCAGAGACAACTTTGTATATTCGTTTTGTCATTTGCATACGTCGTCTTGGCTTTATAGTCTAGAACTTACAATTGGTTTTGCAAGATTGAAATAAAGGAAGTAGTTTGGGATCGAGAGAATGCCACAATAGACTACACAACTGTGCATCAATTATGACCATGTTGTCCTATCTATGGCTTAAATATCAGTGGCATTTTTATTTAATTGATCATTATATCCTTGTTCCATAAACCATAGTTCAACGGAAGAGGACCAAGAAATGTAATTGCTACAGCCTAGAAGTTTCACAATAGTAATAATAGGGAATTCGAAAAGAGAGTTTTAATTAGGATATGTGCAGACATGATTCTGAGATTGACTAAAAAAGGTAAAAGAATTGTAACTTGGCATTAGAGATGAGAGTGGCTGTGGAAACCTTAGCCTTGAAAAGAGAGAGAAGCAGTAAAGGAGGTGACCAAAAAAGAACTGCCGGACTCGGGTGAACCGGACAGTGGTGGTCGTTGAAGGAGAAGTCACCAGGAATCTTGTGGCGGCATGTGGTGGCTGACAGCAGGGTTTCCAGCTCCGGAATTTTGTGTCAGAGGTTGTCGGGAGCCGGTGGACTGATCTATGATGGCAATGTAATTAAAATCTCCTCAGATTATGCAGATTCAATTGGTAATGGTGTTTTGTTTTGATAGGGCAGAAAAGGGAAAGAGGAATTTGTAGGCTTACGAAAGAAAGAGGAATTAGGGTAAGAAAAGAAAGGGAGAAAACAATCAGACCTTTGCAGGCTTTGATACCAGGAGAAATTAGAGAAGGTTTGAAGCTTTTTGCATCATTATTCCCTTAAGCACATTAGGTTTAAATAAAATCAAAACAATACAAATATGGTAAGCCAACTACAAATTACAACCCTAATCATATCTAGAATAATTGCAAGATATTCTAAAAAGTTAATTTTTTGGGATCATATTTCAGGTTTTCAGCAGTTTTCAATCATGACGATGATTCAATGCCAAGGGTTTGGACTGGAAAAGAAGACATACGGACTATTACAAAGGATGCACGATCTGCGGTAAACCACAGGGATTTTTAATTAAGGGCTGCACTTTCTAATTATACATGAGTAAGATCCTGAATGTCTTGCATTTTTTCTGTTACAGTCTTTGAAACTTCTATCAGTCATGGCAGCCATACGCTTAGATGAGAAACCAGATAAAATTGAGAATGTACTCATTTCCTCTCTCATGGATGGAACTGTTGCTGTTCCCTCTTCCCAAGATAGAAGCATAGAAGCTACTGTGGACCCCCTTGCTTCAAGCACATGGGAAGAGGTAATTGTGGTTGAGTGTTATCTTTCTTCATCTCTCTGCGTGTGTATCTTATTTTCTAGGACAATTTTGCATTAATAATAATAAGTTGATTTGATTTGTCATAAAAATTGAATATGATGCAGGTTTCTCCAAAAGATACATTGATCACGCCAGTTCAGTGCAAGTCATTATGGAGGCAGTTCAAAGCAGAAACCGAGTATTCAGTTACTCAAGCAATTTCAGCTCAGGTAAATTATTTTCATGTTTATGTTATTTTTCTGCAGTTTTGCTTAGTGATTTGATCATATGCATAGTTAATGGCAGAAAATTTTCCAATATTGAGTACATATTGTTCTTTCCCTCTTATGCCCCATCATCTGGTTATCTTGCAAGGAAAAGAGTCATCATGATGTTCTTATTATTAGAACTTATCCAGCACTCTGACAAATGGTTCTTGGTTTTTCTTCAGGAGGCTCATAAGCGCAGCAACAACTGGTTACCCCCTACATGGGCGATTTTAGCAATGATTGTCCTTGGTTTTAATGAATTCATGCTTCTACTAAAGTAATTACTTCTAACTTGAAATGGGTCCTCAACACTATCAAAAGAACATATTTTATTATGTCCTTTTTCTCTTTCGACCAGTCAGTATATCCAGTTTGACATTTTTTTTTTTTATTGAAACAGGAATCCTCTTTACCTCATGGTTCTGTTCATTATATATTTACTTTCAAAAGCCTTATGGGTACAGATGGACATCGCAGGACAATTTCAGAATGGCACTGTGAGTTTAAAAAATAATTGTCTTCTGAATGCACATTGTTACACTAATGCAAGTGCAATTGACTAAAATTGTTCATCACATAATTGAATTTTCATTTCATTATTCCCTTAAAAAACAGGAAAATTTTCATTTCATCTCATCAAGGTTTACAAAACATGCGTTTTTATCATGTGATCCACTGTGTTGGTGCCTTGACGGGCAAAGGTTTTTTCGTAATTTGCACACCCTTCCCCTCTTGCATTATTTTGTCCACTAACACGTTAAAACATTTGTAAGAATATTGCACAGCAAATTCAAAAAGCTTAACCATGTCCTAGAAAAATTCCCAGCATGGCAAATTGGTTTTCAGTTCCTATGCCAGGCCATTTATTGTTGAAGCAAATGACTGGGAAGTGGGTTACTTCTGGACAAAATCATCTTGTTAGAAGATTATCTATTGTTTGATTGTGCTGCTCAATGCCTCATTTGTTCACTTGGTTATTTGGCAGTTGGCTGGAATACTCTCCATTTCTTCAAGGTTTCTTCCTACTGTTATGAACCTTCTAAGGCGACTAGCTGAAGAGGCTCAAGGGCATCCAGCTCCTGAAGCTCCAAGACCACAATCGCTGGCTTCTCACAGTTTCAGGAACCACACACAACCAAATTCAATGTCAACAATGCCTCACTCTTCTGTATCATCAAACATTTCATCATCTGATGATGGTGTTGAATACACAAGCCCAAACTTGAAACACAGACGAAGTGCAAAAAATCCAGAAGTGGAATTCTCTTGATAGGAGCAGGTGTGTAAAATATGTATCAATGTAGGAGATGATTGCTTTGGCAGTGTTTTCCTTCTCTTCCTGCCGGTAGAAACTAGAAAGTAAAAGGAAGGTGAGAGAAAGGAATGTTCATTTCACACATATAGGGGTTTTACGTGTAACGGGAAATAATCTGTGTTTCATAAAAATGTTTCGTTAGACTATAAATTGTTGACAAAAACACTCCCTACGTAATTGTATTCTGTTATGAATTTATGTTACCATTGAATTAGTTTCAGATTTATTTGTGCGGACTGCGAACGTTTTGGTCAATAATTATAGTAATAATATGATTACTAATATAGGATTTTGGAAGTAGTTCCGAGCAAAATTCAGTAAAACCGATATTCAATTGAATTAAATCAAATAAATGTTAATTTGTATGGTATGTGTATCGTAATCCTGTTTTGTCATTAGTCAAAGACCATTTTATGTCGCATAATAAAAGACTAGAAAGGGAATTATGCTACTAATTAGAACTGTTAAATGTAATAAATCTATTGCCAGCCAATGATCCTTAGTTCAATTGGCTAAGGTGAGGAACCAGTGACCTATGTCATTGCTTCAAATTCTTCTCCACATTCTCGTAATTTTTACCCAATTTAATGGGCTACTTTATATAAGATTTGTAATTTCAATGTATTAATGTTGTATGAATTGTAATTTGCTTTTGTTGCAGCATCGTATAATATTTTCGTACCATAGCATCTCCAGGGAAAAAAAAATGGTAAGATTATTAATTATTAAGAAAAAAGGGAAGAGTTTCAGTACTTTAGAACAAGAATAATCATATTTATGACATTATTGATTTTAGAAAAAATAATTATTTAGTCCTCGAGGTTTGATAAAATTAATTACCTCGTTCTTTAGTTTGATAAAATTATTATGAAATCTCTAAAATTTGCCTCCGTTTGATTATATATGGTCTTTTTATTTAAAATGTGTTTATTTTAAAATTTCTCCGTTCTCATCGTTGCCACTATCTAGATAACATTTTCAACCTTGGCAAAATCTCCTGGAATATTGATATAGCACCATATGAACAAATCTCCTCAACCATAGGAGTAACTCGATGGAGATGATGGAGATGGCTGTGAGTCCTCTCTCGAGTGCCATACAAAAGATCCAAAGGATGAAATCGATTAAGACGAGGGCATTAGTCGGTTTCTCACGGAGTGACAGGAATTCCTTATGATTCCTTTTATTGATTATGGCTCAGTTTAACACTTAAGTGTATCAAATTGGCTTTTTTGAGCGATTTGATGGTGTATAATGTTTTTAGAGTCGCTAACTTAATTTACTTTTATTTTCGAAAAAAAATATAAAGCAAATATCCTGTGATTGACTCCATTTTAGTTTTATATTTCACGATAAAATGTACTAACCTCAAATCATTGGGTTCGTGGATTAGATTTTTAGCTTTTTTCGTATGAATCAACAGTTTGGGAATTTAATCAAGTAATCAAAAGTCAGTATTTTGCATGAACTTCAGATTATCAATGCACGATCATACTTATAATGCATGGTAATATAAAAAATATAGAGCATTAAAAGCATGATTTAAATTAAAAGGGCGTAATTTAGAGGGTAGCTCGATTCTAGCCTCGTTTATCGAGGATTCTAGGTCGTGCGACATATTCTCCTAGATCCTGATCGGTCAGTTTGATCGGGAGCCTGCTACCTAGATTGAAATCCGTAGGTATGTCTTTGTACCTCATTTGTATGTGGATTGGCACGCACGAAGTTCAATCATTGATCAATATGGTAGGATCTTATGTGCCACTCTTAGAGCGGGCTTATGAGGTGCTGGATGGACTGAGCTTAGGTTGCCAGACGGATCGGGCTTTTGGTTGAAAACTAGTTTTGTCGATTTTGCTTTAAATAGACAAATCGATCTTTGTGTGCTGGATGGATCGGGCTTAATTAACAAAGGTTGAGTTGAGTGATCATACCCTAAGGCGAGCGATTTAAAGGTTTGGGGGCACAAGAGTACAGTTGCATAACTTCATATTATTTACACGACAAAGGAGGTTGAGTCTTTCTCTAATATGAAAAGACAGGGCAGGAGAACCAAAAAATAGTCTTAAATATTATATATTAAGTAGCTTTAGTCTAAGAAAGACTAAAGTGTGAGCGTAAGTCGAAATGATCGACTTTTGAGAACCATGTCAAGCTTTAACTCAACCAAGGAAGAAGAGCAAAGTCGGACTATATAGCCTTAAAAACATTCGCAAAGGGAAAGATAGAGTTGTTGATGTTGAGAAGCGCTCAATCAAATAACAAGAAGTGCTTGAAAATGAGGGGGAGTGCTGAATTTATAGTGTTGGATTGCCCTCCGGCCAGTACTGAGCATGTCAACACTAGTACTAGTGAGGACTGTTCCAAGGGCCCTTATCGGTACCAGTTGGGAAGTGGCTGGTACTACCGCTGGGCTGGCCAGTACCGGTAAGGGCAATTTACTGTTCATCCCTTTTTGCTTGTTTTTAGGATTTTTGGGTTTCTAAGAGTCCGTTCAATGCTCAAACGACATTAGATCGAGCTGATCTCATGCTGTTAGAATCATAGTGGAATTTCTTAGGACTTGATGCTAAAATCATAGTCAATAATTTTCTCCCTCTGATAGATTGGAGCTAATCATGGTCCAAGCTTACGGATCCCAATTTCAGCCTGTCTGCTTGGAATTTTGGCTAAAGAACCATACTTTGCTGGTCGTGGTGACTGGAACATTTGTTAAAATCTCATCCGATTTTAAGAACATTTTTCCAAAATCAGTTTGATTTAACTAATTTTTTTTTAGTCTTTTTCTATAAAGTTCATCATCAATGAGGATAGAACTTTGTTTGGAAATCTATCAAGGTCGCATAGGTTGAAACTGTGCAAGCTTCTGAGTCCAGATGATTCCTTAAAAGTCTGATTCTCTAGGTAGGGGCAAGCTTCATCCTCCCCATTTTCTATAAATTGGGGGTGGTGGATCCTCATTCACTCCACACCACTCACTTACTCTCTTCTTACTTTCTCCTTTTCTTTTAGAAAGCTATTTTCTCAATAAAGCTCTCCCAAAATGAACCTTCAATCACCAATGACTTCATCCTCCCCGATTAGTGAGTTCGAGCAAAGTGGGGATACCTCTCCCTCCTATCTGCCATCCAGGCGTGGCGGCTGCAAGCACAGCACATCCCTCCTTTATCATTGGCGCCTAGTCAAAGGGCTATTGCTCTTCTCCCTCTTTTTTATGATTGTTTATTTTCATGCTTGATGGATGATTTAGATTGTGATAATATGCTTAAATGACATTGTTTACAAAAATTGCATAAAATATTTTACGTCTCAATTTAAGTTAATACCGCGATTAATAAATAAATGAATATATGGACAACTAGGAGGCTAGTTTAGACTAGGCAGAATGAGTGCTTAATACCTTTACATCTCCATGCCCAATTCTTGAACTCACTCTAGTTAAAGCCGGATTAATTGGTTCCAAAGAATTAATTTATTCAAGAATTTTTCTCTAGTTTTAGAGTTGCGACTCTAAAATCTTCAAAACCTTACCAAAATAAGGAAATCATTTCTCTGAAGATTAAAATAGAATTTGACAAATTGATTTTATTGAATAAAATGAACCAAACTTGTTTGATTCGGTTTACTCAAGTGACTCTTGGAAAAACTAAAAGACGTGCATGAAAACCCATCGTCCTTAGCTTGGCGACTCTACTGGGGATATTAGAGAGTTAACTTCATTAGTTATCCAAATATTCATATTTCTTAATAGTGTTATTAATTTAAATTGTGTTTAATTTTCATGTGCTTATAAATATCATTCATGCATTTATTTTCTTCTTAATCTCATTTTTACCCAATACCCTTCGATGATATTGGGGATGTGATCTCCTCATTCTACTCGACTGTTGAGATTTGCCACTAATATATGCCACCCATAAGTCAAGTACCATTTGGTATATAAAAAAAGTTGGTACAATCCGTTATTACCTTTTACTTAGACCTAAAGTAAATGGGAGGAAACAACCAACTCTTGCTTATGGAACCCAAGACCTATAAGCTAGCCAAAGTCCATGTAATAGACCATAGTTCATTCCTTTAGGGAATACCTTAATAAATTTTGTATGCTACATCATCAAATAAATGGGAGAGACGTCAGGTCCAAGACCCCACGATAGTTTATGGGCCTACTCCAAATTTTCTAGGTATAGAAGAGACTATAGACCATGAATCGTGTGTGACAGCTATAAGGGTGGAGGTCATGTTTTTCCTTACTCTGGTCCCCTTTATTTGTATATCATTGCTATGGTTGTCTCGTGTTCCATCCATGCATCACTTAACTTATTTTCTTGTAGCCATATAAGAGTATTTTGTCGCACCTCAATCTCATTATTCAAAATGTTGAAGAGCGAAAGACTTAAGAGAAATATGTGAATCAAAATGAAGCAAGATAAAGCTTTCCCGATTCAAGTGTCAACATATGAAGACCCTTATTTCAAATGTGTTAGGTTTACAAAAAAAAGTATAAAAACTCGGTAGCACCAAAATTTGTCTACTGTAATAAATCATCATTTCGAACAATATATAAAATTTTTTGCTTTGGGTCAAAATTTTTCCTGAAAATTCCGAACATCTCGGGAAATATATGGTGATATTTGGAGTATAGTGAAAAGTCAATATTTGGAGCAATATATGAGAACATCTATCTTGAGCAAAATATTTTCAATAAAATAATAATAATAAAAAAGTCGATGCTATTAGAATAAAGAAAAAAGTAACATTCTAAATATTTGGCTATAGTATAAGAGTTCGTTTTGATTCCTACAAATTCTTGAATGTCTTTCTTCAATTCATATTTTGAACAATCCTAACTGAATCACTGCAGAATACGACATTAGTCGCATTTCATGGTACTGTATTGTGTGATTATATTTTTGTGTGATATTTCATAAACATGCATTTATGCATACATGCATCACGTCATGTGACTAACACTTTATTTTGTGTAGGTAAAATAATATCCTGTAGAAAGAAAACAAAAAAGGGGTAGTTGGTTGAGGTTGAAAAACTATTTGGCCTTTTCAGTTCCACCCAGCTTTTTTTGGATCCCACCGATAGTTTGAACCCTCTCCAACCAAATAGACCCATTATTTCCTGCTTCTAATTCTATGGATAAAATGAGTGAATCTAGTGTTCCCATTGCTGAATTAGAGAAAATGGTTGAAAAGACGGTGGCTACTAGCATTGCAAAATTCATGAGAGTTGACAAAGAAAAAGAGAAAGTAGTAACAGAAGATGACGAATAGGCCAAAAATCAGTCCATAAAGAAGAAGCATATTGGTAACAACTGGAAAGACACGAAATTTCATAAGACGTATGCCGAGAAGGTCGAATTCGAGTTAGTCATCCTAATAGGACTCGAAAGAGTGCATCGTGCACCGCTATTTGAGTTTTCTCGAGTATATGAGATAGGAACTACTATCGAAGATAAGACTAGAGGAGAGAGAAAGTATGGGAACCATGCTGAAAGTTCTAATAAGGCCAGATTCCAAGTGCCCATCTAGTCAACCAAAGTTCCAAGCACTAGTAAGAATACTTCACCAGCCACTCTAGGTCTGAGGTCTGCTAAATCCCTAAGGAGATTCTCCGACTTCAGAATTCCTTTCTCTAAAATCTTTGAGAAAATTAAATTAGCGGGTTTGTTACATCCACTTGCATTTAGATCTCCTTTGAAAATCCTATCCAGGAAGTTTATTCAGGATGCCTATTGTCACTTTCATCAGTGCAAGGGCCACGCCACGGATAAGTGTTTGCGCTGAAAGCATGAGATGCAAAATCTAATAGATGAGGGTAAAGTGATTGCTCTTAAAGTGTCAAGGCCTGACAGGAGGATCAATGCACCTCCTAGTTTCCAAGACGGGCTATTCCTTAAGAGTTTGTATAAGGTTGAGGCTAGAAAGGCTCCTGTGGAGGTGCTGACCGGATTTAAGGAGGAAGTGGAAGGAAGAGAGAGGAATAAGAAAAGGGATAAACTGCTAAGGTGCTAGAAGAGGAGAACGTTGAGAAAAAAGCATATGCATCAAAGAAATAAAGGACCTTACTAAGCAGTAAGGGCCTACATTGGGGAAAAACTTCGAGGAAGCTGGAGATCCTACCGATGTCTATTTCTATTATTGAATATATTTGTGATGAATTATCAATGTTGTGTAATATAATGAATTTCAATTTTGCTTACTTGTTTAATGTTTTTCTTATTATTTGTATTCATCAAGTAGATAAGCACATGTGCATATTTGACATTAACTCATCGTGCATATTTGACATTAACTCATATTTATTTAATATAAACACAAAAGGAATCCTTAGAATCTATTAATTGGACCCAGTCAAACGCTAGAGTTAAATATGAAATTTCAAAAGTCTATTCATAAACAAAGCAAAAGCTTATGCATGGAGTTATGAAGATATGTCAGGAATAGACAGGTCCATATTGGGCATTCAATACCTTGGTATCTTAGGGTGAGCAAGTAAAACAGAAAAGATTGAGAATGAAATGGGCCATAACGGGGAAATGGCCAAGCAAATTATTGCTGAATTTCAAAAAAATATATAGTTCATCATTCCAATTGGCTAGCCACTTTCATCTCAATTTCCTAAGGATGATGGACAGAGTCGATATGTGCATAGATTGCAAAACTCAAAGCAAAGCATCATTGAGAAATGATCAGCTATGGTTCCGTAATATCCTATGGTAAATGACCAAAATAATGCATCCTGAATCAGCTACTAGATATGGAAAATAAGTCTTACAATGCTTGACATTATAGTTCATAGTCTTGAACAAACAGTCGTACAAGGAAATGTCAGGCAGTGCGTTGGCAAGAGGTGTATCAACAAAGGAAGTTAAGAAAATTTTAGAATTGATTTGCACAAAAGTGTGCGGTGTCCGCATGAGAAAAGAAGATTATTAAACAAGGATTCTTTCAACCGTTAAAGCGATATTGTATTTCTTCTAGAAAAAGTGTTGATGACGGATTATTTCTGAAGATAAAAAATGGGGCAAAATCCTTTAAAGAGTATCAACACGAAGAAGACGGCAGAACCATCTTTGCATACTTAAGGTCCCTCATCATATGGTGAAAAATAACACAGTTCAACCTGAACTAGAAGATAAAATGTTGTTAGTGAAATATAGAGTTGAGCACCATTAATCGACATTAAGTCATCTATAAGAGAATGGAGCAGCAAAAACTGTAAGCAAAAAGGAAAAGAAGAAGAAGAAGAGAAAAACAGAAAGAGAAAAGAGAAAAAGAAGAAGAAAAATAAAAACAAAAGAAAGAAAAGATTTTGATGAAAATGGCTGAGAATCCATATTTTCGAGTTATTAAATTGCTAAACGTTTTATGGGTGTAAGGCCATGATTAAGTTTGCAAATGGGTATCCCTTGTTCTTTGGTCTATTAATTGGAAGTCTTCTTACTAACTGAAATGGAAATGTGATCCTTGCGTATAGAGATAAGAGTATAAGATTCCAGAATGTCAATTGGTGAAAGATTGTTATCAAGAGTTGGCATTCTTAGATAGGAAAAGGCTTGATCCCTAGCTCATGGATTAGTATTATATGAAGAGGATTACTAGGCTCTTTAACAAAAGAGGAGACCGAAGTTGCCAAAAGCAAGAGATTTGGTTTCAAAATAAATCAGGCTGAACGCCCGCGATCTAAGGGGAAAGTCCAATCCCAAATTGAGAAGATCCATTCTTGATCAAGAACATGTTTTTCAAAGGCTCAGTGAAGTTATCATAAATGGAAGGCAATGAGTTCACCAAGCTGATTAATGTGGATAGATTGAAGAAATTTTGTGTAACTCGAAACTTTATGGCCAAGCCCATTAATAAATTCACCTTTTGTGTTATTATCAACTTTAAGTCATATCATACTGAGTTTGTGTTAATATGCAAATGTCGTGAATTTATCTTGGTGAAATGAAAAAGTAGGAAATATATCAAGTATCTCAAGTAATAAGATGATTCATTCATAACTATATGCATCCATATAACTGCCCTTGTCTAGTACATTTCATAAAAAAATAGAAAAAGGGCATCTATATGCCAAATCCTAATCGGAATCTAGCTATCAACAAATCAACCAATTTTAAATCAGCACTGAATCTAGAATAAGCATGTAACCGAAAGCGGTACAATTCTGAAGAAGATGTATCACATACATCATGAATGGGTACAGTTGTGCGAGTAGGCCATGTGGAAGAAAAATGAGACAGGAATCGTCAAGAGATAAGGTCACTGTCGAACCACCTGTAATCGAGAACATTTTGGTGACAACCTACTATCATGCTACTCAGCTGGGATAGCAAGCCACCGCCATCGACAAGCCACATAGGGGCAAGCAAGCAACATTGATGACGGACTTGGACTCGCGGTCCGTAATTGGGTATTAAATGGTTTGGTGGTGGATTCATCACCTGCAACTTTTAAAAAGCCCACAACTGCAGATGCACAAATAAAAAATGAGACAAAAAAAAAAAGAAAAGAAAAGCTCGTTAAGTCAAAAACCTACAAAGGCAGCTTAAGCAAATATTAGAGCACAAAAGAAGAAGCTCGTTAATTAAAAAATCCACAAGGGCGACTTAAGTAAATATTAGAGCACAAAAGAAGGAGCTCGTTAAGTCAAAAATCCACAAGGGTGGCTTAAGCAAAAGTTAGAGCATATAAAAATAAGAAAAGAAACGTAAAAGA
The DNA here is from genome assembly GCA_947857235.1 of Jatropha podagrica. Classification (NCBI taxonomy): domain Eukaryota; kingdom Viridiplantae; phylum Streptophyta; class Magnoliopsida; order Malpighiales; family Euphorbiaceae; genus Jatropha; species Jatropha podagrica. The sequence continues at coordinate 16,641 of CANUEP010023341.1, forward strand.
AAAATGCATTTACCTATAGTAGAAGCGGGCTTCCCATCGGACTAAGCACCAAAGTAGTATCTCAGACACATTCCCTTAGCCATGTGAGTGTTTCAGCAAGGATGAGGGGAAACAACGTACGACACCTAGCCATCTGGTCGACTATGGACACCAAGTTAAGGTTGCCATATCTGTCAACATAGCTGAGTAACAAATATTGACTGAGAACACATAAACAGATGAGTAAGGGCCAAATTGGATTAGTACGCTCCATGTTCAGAGGTTGCAAGGGCATGATGTCAACTCCAGGTTCATATACAGGAAGTTCATAGGTTGAGAAGTCGAGAATGGCAAGGACTCGAGAAGTAGGGTCCATATTCAATTGGGGAAAGCCAAAATCTCTCCAACTTCGAGCTGTTTGCCCAAAATTATGTTGAATATTATAAACAAGGGACAAATCTTTAAGTCGTTATGGCAAAATAGATTGTTAGAAGAATCAAAGTGGTTGATCAACCATTGCATCAATCCAGATTGAATCCAAATGTTTCGATAATAACTCATACCTTTAAGTTCAAATGGGGATAACTGATCCCAATCATCGCGGCTGAGACTTTGAAACAATGCTTCAAATGTAGGCACTAGGGACCGATCCATCAAAAATCAGAATAAAATGAGAAATTTAGAGAATTGTGAAAAGAGAGGAATCTATGAAGCATACAGATGTAATATGAGCTTCTATAGCAAGAGAATAAAAGGATATAATGATAGCTGGTTGTCACTCCATCATTAGTTAGCTGCCATTATAGTCTTGAGATTCTTCAAATGAGGTAATTTATAATGGTAAAGTACAAATGCACCAACTTCAATCATGATATGTGGAGAAAATTGTCTTGCAAGAAAAAAAGACAATCGGCTCAAGAGGCATTGGACTCTGTCTCATCCGATTCTCTACCATCAGACTTCTCTACCTACGCACCATCAGATTCATCTGACTCTTCATCATCAATCTTCTTGGCCTCCTCAATCACAATATGTCTATGCCCAACGCCTCAACTAGTAGGTCTGCCTTATGGTGTTCCTCTATAGTGACTAATGGCGAGCCTCGCACCAACTCTTTGCATACATATATAAACATAGATAAACACATTTCATCCATACATGGCATATGCATTGCATATTTTTCGTGTGTTGTTTATACTTACAGCTACATGCTTGACCGAGGGCCTCACCACTGCCAATCGGAGTTGTACTACTTCTTACAACTGACTCAACATCTAAAATTCTCCTACACAAATAGGTGAAGGACATCAGGTATACATCACATCGTAATTAGTGTCAAAGAATGAAGCTGAGGTAAAGACCCATGATAAGAGGCCATAGGAGAATAAACTGGGGCAAGCCTACAATAAGAAGAGATCAGAGGAAGGCCTATGACGAGAAGCAATAAATAATAATTAGGATAAATCTCACAACAAAAAGGCTATTCAAAATAAAGTGTGGTAAAGCCCATGACTAAGAATGATTCAAAGCAAACTAGGGTAAGCCCAAAATAGAGAATTAAAACTGGGGGCAACGCTCGCAATGAGAGGTAATTCAGAATAACTAGGGAAAACCCCAGGACAAGCGACAATTGAAGAATAAACAATGACAAAAGCCATAAAAGGAAACACCAAAATGCCCTAGAAATACGAGCTAAATTGCCTACCTATGACAGTTGCCGCAGGCACTAAGTGAAGGAGTCTCCCTTAATGATTAACCAAGAGTAAGGGCCTCACAGGAGCCCACCGCGCAATTAGCCAAGAGATAAATGTGAAGCATGTGAGGCTCTTCAATTCATGGGCATAAGGTTTGTGTGCTTTGTTGATCCCAATTTAGGATTTCTGGCTCAAATGGATGCCACTCGGCACTTATGCTTAGTAGTCAATTTGTCTCGATTTGCCACCGAAGTAGGAGCATAACTATTGGCCGCAGATAGAATCCCTCGGTCAAAAGGTAAGTTTCCTTAATGCTATTGTTGTGTGGATTTTCATAATCACATGCAAACATAATCAAATGATTCTACACAAATCCACACATGCATATGAATTCACACATGAATTCATACAAGATCACAGGCAACTCGCCTCATTACGTGTACTGCAGCATAGTTTTCAATAACACTCACACACTTACACACAAAACCACCTAGCATAATTATGCACTTTTATGCACAATCATGGGTCACATGCACACACTTGTTTGGGCTTAATCACGAAAATGTTTGACCATAATTGGCTAAAGAGCCTCTATCCTAGTGTTGCAAGAATGTTTTACAGAAATTCTCTAATAAAATGAACATTCTCAAATCAAAATTTTCCAGTCGTAATGTATTAAGCCATCAAGTTGTGATGCACCCAAAGCCACCTAGTTGTGGCACACACCGTCCAAAGTGACACCCCTCCAAAAGTGGAGTAGTCCAGTTAAAACAATCTAAAGTGATACCCCTCCAAAAGTGGAGTGGCCCAGTTTAAGCCATCCAAAGTGATGCCCACCCAAAAGTGGAGTAGCCAGTTCAAGTCATTGAAATGTGGCGCATCCATCCATCAATTTGTCAAAATATGTTGGATACTAAAGTCGTTGAAATGTGGTGCATCCATCCATCAATCCGTCGAAATGTGTCGGATAACAAAGTTGTTGAAATGTGACACATCCATCAATATTTCAAAATGTGTCGGATAACAAAGTATAGTACCCTGAAATTTTTATTTCAAAATATTTTCCATTTAAATTTGATTATTAATTATTAATCAATAATATTATGCTACGTAATATTTATTGAGACCGAAATCCATTTTAATTCGTCCTAAAATTAATTGAGTAACCATTAAATTAATTAAAAATCGGACCAATTTTTTTATTAAACTCAATTAATTTAAATTGAATTGGATCCAAATAAAATATTTTTGAAATCAATGTGCATCACTATTCTTTTCCTCTGACATATGGGGGCGATTCATTTTTGTCCCGATTGTTTCTTTTCCTTTCCTTTCTTTTCCTTTTATTTTCTTCTTCCTCAACTTGCGTTAACTCTCTCCACCTCACTCTCTCTTTCTCTCAACTCACTCAACCCTCTCTCTCACTCTCAGTCTCTATCTCCTCTCCCTGTCTCTCTCTCTCTCTCTCTCTCTCTCTCTCTCTCTCTTTCTCTACACAGAAGACCGACGGCATCACTGCAGCTGCTCCACCAGTCACCACAGCACTACTCCTCCCTCCTCTTCCCTGTCGCGTGTAACTCTGACGAAGGGCAGCCTTGCATCGCTGCTCGACTCCAGCCGTAGCGCCTCCAGCTCCAGCTGCCTTCTCCTCCTCCCCTTGACGCGTGAATCGAACCCAGCAGCAGACCCAACCACCGCCTCCTCCTCTGTTGCGTGCTCTTCCAGCTGAACTCCTCCTACCGCGCCACCATTCCAGCAACCACAACAAGCCCAACTTGCTATTTCCGGCCACCACCTCCTCCTCTTTCCTTAGATGAAATCCAACCTCTAAAAATTGTGATTATTAGGTACTAATTTTATTATTTTCAAAATTTTTTTGGTTAATTTTTTTTATTAATTAGTTAATAGTTAATTTTAGAATTTTGGGTCGAATAACTTTATTATTTGAGCAGTTAATTAGTTGGTAGATAATTTTTATTATTTTGGTTGATTAATTTTAGTATTTGTGTGGTTGGTAGATTATTTTGTAATTTCATCTGGAAATTTTTCTCCAAATGCCATAGTTCTCTCAATAGGCTGAATTATTCCTTGTTCAATATAATGCCCTAAAAATCTTGTTTTAGTTTTAACCAAATCCATTTTAGTTTGACTGAGTGCTAAACCATTTTTCTCTATAATCATACAGAATGTTTTTAAATGTTTAAAATGTTTCTCAATAGTTTGACTGAACACTAATATATCATCAATATAAACTATACAAAACTTTAAGTATGGATTAAATAAATCATTCATAATTCTTTGGAATTTTGATGGTGCATTTTTTAATCCAAAAGGCATAACATTCCACTCATATTGCTCAAAAGGGACTGTAAATGCTGTTTTATACCTATCTTTAGGATGAATTTGAATTTGCCAATATCCTGACTTCATATCAAATTTACTAAAATATTTGCATTATATAATTTCTTTAAAAGATCTTTTTTATTTGGGATTGGATATCTTATCCATTTTAATGCTGTATTTAATGATTTATAATTTATTACTAGTCTTGGTACTCCTCTTTCTATTTCTGCATTTTTATTTACATAAAATGCCGCACATGACCACGGGCTTCTTGATTTACTAATTAATTTTTTATCTTCTAAATCTTTGATTTCCTTTTTACAATGTTC
>CANUEP010023447.1:0-28177 GCA_947857235.1 Jatropha podagrica
CCCTAGCTGGGGCGGGTGCGTTCCGCCCTCTCTCTCTTTTCCACTTTCGGAGGCCTTTTCGGGAGTTCCGGACCTCCAAAAAATATTCCGGGACCAGTTCTGCGATCCTCGTAATTTTTCGGACGTTTCAAGTACCATATTGGGATATTTTCGATGAACTTCCAAAATGGCCTTTGGTCCGGCCGGGGTGTTTGCAGCCCGGGAAAATAGGCTTTTTGAGCCCGAAAGTTGGGTGTTAAGGCCGACCGCAGCCGCTGTCGCCGGAGGCTATCGCCGCCGGCGATAGCGGCTATGGCCGCCGTTAAGGGCAGCTGCCACCGCTGCGGCCGACAGACCTTCTAGTTTTTCCTCGTTCCAGAGAATTCTCAAAACTTGCCTTTTGAGCCTCAAAATTTGAGTTTTCACAGTGGTAACCCATTAAACATTTCTAAAATGTTAGACAAATCCTTTAGAAAATCTTAAGTGTTCCCTTTGGAAATCCAACTAAGAAAATGAACAAACCAATTAATAAAACATGATCAAGGTGATAGTGAAGTCCTCAGGAGTCCTTTACACACACTTAATATTCCAATTCGATAAAACGAATCTCAAGAGGAAACATCCTCTAACCAACTTTAACAAATTCCAAGTTCTCAAAAATCCCATCTCAAAGTAAAAGTGCAAATCCATATGGAACAAATCAAAAGCCTCAAAGAGTTTAAAGGAATAAAAAAGACATTTGTGTTTAGATAAAATATAAGCCCCTTAATCAAATCAATGCTCTCATTATTGTAACCCTAACACATGGCACGAGTATGAAATCAGGACTCATTCAAATCTGGAAACAAAAGTCTTTCTCTAGCTATAGGTACTCGCGATCCACAACAAATAAATCTTGAACCTACATGAGTTTAAAAATAACATCGCGTTGAGTATAGTACTCAGTGATACTCAATAATATATATATGCATCATATAGCAAACAGGTATGGTTTATTGAAACTATCCACGACATTGATATACATATATATCATATAATCAGGACATCCATGGCATAAGAGCATATTACATAATTTAGATTAAACAAGCCATACGTAACATGTTGCATGCTATGAGAGTTTCTCACAATACAAGTGGTTATGAACACATTTTTATGATAATTTACATACTATATAACCATATGGATTTTATTGCCACAATCTGCATGTTATATATTCACATACACTAATATATAGGAAACCTATGTTGCAATAATTTGTTCATTACATTTATTATTAATATTTTACTCATTAATTCAAATAATTAGGCCTTAACAGTGACTCAGAAGAAACAAAAGTAGAATAGGTAATAGAATGGTGTGTGATAACAGTCAAACTAACACTAGCTAATCAACCTTTCACAATAGACTTAAAAAGTCTTGCACATATAGAATCAATAGAGTGCATCCACTCGTCCTGAAGACACTTTTGTGTTTGGCATATGGTCATAGCGCAATCCAAATCAAATCTCATAGTGTGCTTTATTTCATAAACACATAACCATATTCTAGCAACTACTCAAGTAAGACCACAGTAAGAGCCCATTAGTTCTTTTAGGTTATTCAGTTTAATTCCATTTCAATATCCACCATAAAATTCAGAACATTCATTCTCATGTACACAAGATAAATAGTGCAAGTCTCTTGATTAAAACAACATTAATCCAAATATGTGTTAACACAATACCACTCAAGATAGCAAGCAAGTAAACGTACCTGGTGCAAAGCATTAAGCCTTCCATGACATAATTCCAAATTGATATTTCTAAGTCAAATTCACACACTTAGTTCATGGTAGTTCATAGGTCAAGCAAATGAACATTAGAATAGCAAAGCTCTAGTGTGTCTTCTAACATCTTATTATATTATGTAAGTAAGCATACTATCACACACCAAGTTTAGCTCATATCATATGAAAAACCAATCACAACCCACTTGAGTTAACATTTGTATCATCATGCAATCATACAACACGTAACATTAGAAATAAATAAATCATCAGGATAATCAATTCATCAAATCATCACGGTTTACCTAAATTCTTCAATTTGATTTCATAATCCAATATTAAGCCAAAGTTACCAATTTGTCACATTCAGACTTACATTCAATTCTTAGGTCATTTTAACTAGCACAATCAAGTAATAACTCTCAATTAAAATCAACCAAGCATGGTTTCTATCTTATGTGTTCTTATTTGACTTCCATTTGATATATTAGTCACATTTAAGGACGATTCTAAAGATTACCACGTCGGATACATTAGATATGCATTTAGAGTGTTTAGGCATCATTAGGAGGTCAAAAATACACAAACACACTTAGAGAGTCAGGGGAATCCAAGGCCTGGTCGTGGTCTTTGAAATTTCCACGGCATGGGCGTGGTAGCACCTTGTGCCAAAACAAATTTTAGTATTTAGGTCATATTTTGAGTTATAGGCATCCAAATTAGACACAAGAAGATGAATTGGAAAGACAACAAGTAACCCTACAACTTTTATGAAGAACTCTAGCCAAAATATGGACATCTTAACGGTCAAAATGGGAAAACGATATGATTATACAAGTTTGGTGCCATGACATAACCAGTTCTGGTGTTTAGATCACAACTTGAGCTACGGGTATCCAAATTAGACACAAAAAGATATTTTGGAAAGCTGAGAAATAGAGCTACAACTTTTGTGAAGGGCTTAATTATAGATAGAAGATGTAAAGGGTTCAAAAATAAGTTTGATACAGACTCAACAACATATTCAACATCAACATTTATCAACTCATGCAATACGTATAAAAATTTCAGATTTTACACTTAAAAACATCAGTTCTCAAAATCTATAAATGAGAAAAGAATGATGTTATGATCACCAACACTACCAAATAAAATCAAAGAAAATATATATTTGCAGAGTACAAACCTCAAAATCACATGATAGCAACTGACTTCACAATTATGCCTTCCCTTTGCCCTTGTCAACCTTAGAAGATTCACCCTTCTCTATAGGCACGAAAATAAAAAATAAAAAATAAAACACCACAAACAACCATTAGGGATTCATAATCTCCTAACAACACTAACCTAAAAAATATGATCAGTAGAAACAACATGTGTATTGCAGAAATGGAATCTTACCTTGATTATGGAATGCCTTCAATGATTGCAACCTACTTGCACCGTAATCTTCTAGATTAAATCACCACTCTAATACCACTTATTCTCTCAACTTGTCATTTTAGATTCTAATGGCGGAAGATTGTAAGACTGGAAGATGAACTTCTTTCTCTTCTTCTCTCTCCCTTTCTCTTCACGCTTGTGTGTGGGTGTGTTGATGAAGGTGGCGGCACTCTCATCTAAAATGAGAGTGTTGACCACTCTTATTAGATTTAGGGTAATCCCTTTTTTTTAATTTTGTTTTATTATTACTATTTTTTTCTTAAAGCCATCTAGTAAGCCTAATATATAACCAAAACCCATTTAATAAATACCTATAGATAGATATTAAATTTATACATATATAACAAACTATATTTTAAATAATCCCTTTTTATAATAATACTTAACAATAATCAATAACTCATATCTTAAAAATTAAATCCCAATCCCAATATCTAGGTGCAACTAGAACCGCATCGCATTAAATTCCGTAACTAGGCTTTCTGAGGTAAAGATTCACAGTTTACAATCCAGAAATTGTCTTATGCATGAACCATCAAACAAATAACATGCAATGCATGAATCACTATTTAGACTTAGCAGTAATGAAATAACCTATCCCAAGTTCCAAAAATTAGGGCATTACAAATATAGCATTTACTGTAAATTTATTAACAAGATATAGTTCTTCTCCAACACGAAGACATTGGAATGGTGTTAAGCATATATTCCGATATCTTCGAGGTACAATGGATATGGGTTTATATTATTCTAATATATCAAAATCAGATTTTAGTGGCTATGCAGATGTAGGTTATTTAACAGATCCACATAATGGTAGATCTCAGACAAGATACTTATTCACATGTGGAGGTACAACTATTTCATGGCGTTCATAAAAAAAAAACTATAGCGGCTACTTCTTCCAACCATGCAGAAATTTTGGTGATCCATGAAGTGAGTCGAGAATGTGTTTAGTTGAGGTCCATAATTCAATATATTCGAAGTACAAGTGGTTTATCTTTTCAAAAAGAAGTCCTCACAATACTATATGAAGATAATGCTGCATGCATACATAAATTAAAGGAAGGATACATTAAAAGAGATAGGACAAAGCATATATCACCAACATTTTTCTTCACTCATGACCTTTAAAAGAATGGTGATATCAATGTTCACCAAATTCGATCAAGCGACAACCTCGCTAATTTATTTACTAAAGCACTTCTTACTTCGAGTTTTAAAGAGTTGGTACACAAAATTGGAATGCGCAGACTCAAAGATCTCAAGTAATATCTTTATAAGGGGAAGCAAACACGCATTGCACTCTTTTTCCCTTTAATCAAGGTATTTTCCCAATGGGTTTTCCTGGTAAAGGTTTTTAACGAGGCAGTATCTCTTTGCGTATTTTTTCAAAAAGGAACTATGTACTCTTTTTCCTTTGCTAAATTTTTTCCCGTAGGTTTTTTTTAGTAAGGTTTTAATAAGGCATGTTCTTTGAAGAATGGACATCTAAGGGGGAGTATTATGAAATTAGTGGATGTTTCGTGTAAGCTAGAAGTCTTATTCACTATTAGTCTACAAGTCTATTTAATGTAGAAGTCCACTCATCTAATTATTTACCGCCCATGTACCCTATATATACGTGTGGCTTCTCATCAATAAAGACTCACTCTCATCTTTTCCTCATAACACAAATAAAGTTTTGATTAATAATAAAATTTAATCCTTATCATCTATACTGCATTGTCAAAGGAATGGTCTAGCTGCTGGGGCATTAAACTTGTGGCAGGTTGGCAAGGCTACATCGATGGGGCTATTTTTGAAGACCTAAGAATGGCTAGCTTTGGGATTGTGCTCGAGGATGAGGAAGGAAACTACTCTCAAGTTATTTCAAGTCTTTGTGATTCCTATACAGCTCCCTCATTGTTGAAGCCTTGAGTCTATGAGCTTGTCTAGCATGGCTTCAAAATAATAGCTCTCTCCATATTGCATTTTTACATATTGTCAATCTACTCTTTATGTTTTAAACTCTTCTAATTTATATATTTTTTTTTTGAATTTGGTTTAATTATTAGTTTTTGCAAACATTTGTTAGCCTTTACGACAGATGTGGCTATTAGATGGATTAGCAGACAAGATAATATTAGAATTCATACGTTAGCTAGAGCTTAAAATTCTTTTGCTCGTCTCCAGGTATGAAACTAGATTCCGCAATTTTTAATTCCTTATTATGAGTAATGCAAAGTTTCGATTTTTCCTTAAAAAAAATTAATCCTTATTTATTTGAATACTCAATGAAAAATTAATTTTTTCAAGTCCTAGTATTGAACTTTAAAAAAAAAAAAAAAAATCAAAATAAACAACATTATGAAAAACTATGGATTTGCATCTTTATCATTTTCTAACAACAAAATTTTCTTGAATTTTATTAGTAATTGTATGATGGTGTAAATAGATATAATGTGATATATAACTCAAATAAAAATTTATGGATAATTTGAAATCAAATTAAATTTTTAAAGTTATTATCATTACTACTAAACATTCATTTTTAAATTAGATAATAAGTCTCATCAAAATATAGAAAAAAGTAAAATATTTTGTGCAAAGAATTTAATTAATCCTAGCTAAATCTTAATTAGAATATATAATTTAATATCACGACCCAAAATCGTGGGTCGGACCGGCACTAGGACCTAGGTAAGTTTAAGGCCTCCGAGGCCCGTAGTAAGCCTGAATTATAAAATTCATACGATGCTATTCATTCTCTATTAATAGCAAGTCCAATTAACATTACCCGTATGAATCCAGTAACCACATAACCTCGGCCCAATAATAATTCTCTCAATTAATCATCATAATTTTGGGCCCGATAAAAATATATATCAACCGTATCAAGGCTACTTTTAACATCGTATCAACTCCATTTCTTCACAAAATCTTAGGATTTTTCTTAGTTTGATTATGTGAGAGAGTGTTTCTAGGATAGTTAGTGTGTCCTGGAGTCACAGACACTTCCAGAAATGAATCAAACACATAATCTCGGATCATCTTCAAAAATCAAGTGTTCTTGAGGTGTTCTTCACCAACTTCAAGCAAATCCATCAATTTTCCTTCAAAATAAGGTAACTGAGAGTCTAAACTTCACTCTCTTTTGATTTTTAGTTTATTTTCTATCTTATAACTCTAAGAAACTGAGTTTTTACAAAAGAAAAATGTGAAAACTGAGTTTCGTAGCAATCTGTTGCATTTATGGGCACGAAGGCGCCGAGATTGCTATTGAAGGCTCATGCCTTGTGATGAAGGCACCGACATTCATGCAAGGTGCACGCCCTCCCTTGAAGGTTCCCAAAAATGTGATAGATTGCTGTCAACCCCTCTTTTCTTCGATTTTTCGGTGATTACAGGCTTCGTTTACCTTGGAAGGGGACTTGATTCACTTTCATTGACATTAGTTTGTAAGTTCCAGAAGAGAATTAACATTAAAAATATCAAATCTTGCCTAGATTTTGAGATCAAAGTGGGTTAAGGCCTAAGGGTCGAAAATCCATATTTAATCCGGATGAGTACGTTAACAATTTTAATCTGTTTTTTTTTAAAAGATTTGTGAATTTTGTTCATCTAACAAGATGAACATTGTGATCATGAGCTTGAAACAATATTAAAATTGTTATATTTTTATTTTTGCAATTATTTATTTATGCACATTTAATTATTGTTTTTCAATATTTATGTTGTTTATTTAATCTACTAACATCACTAACATTTCTAACATTTCTGACATTAATTTTCATTATGTCAGTTTATTATTTATTGTTTAATTTGAGTAATTTATTTTATTATTGGACTAATATGTGTGTTTTGATGATTTTTTATTAATATTTGCATAAATCATATTGTTTGAATGTTTGAATATGATATAATTGTTGTAATTGTTGTTGTAATATTCTGAGTTTAGTGTTATTTTTTATTCAAATGGATTGTGATAATTTTATTTTATTGATTTGTATTTATTAATTGGAAAATGAGAATATGTAATGGGATAGATGGGTAGATTGTATTTTAATAGGAGAGGTAGTAAATATTTTCTCCTCCTTTCTTCTTTGTGATTGTTTAATTTTCATGTTTGATGAATGTTTAGATGATAATAATTTGTTTAAATGACATCGTTTTCAAAAACTGCATAAAATATTTTACATCTCAATTTAATTTAATACTGCATTTAATAAAAATGAATATTCGGACAACTAGGAGGCCGATTTTAGACCGGACAGAATGGGTGCCTAACACCTTCTCATATCTATACTCAACTCTTGAGCTCATTCTAATTAAAACTGGATTAATTAATTTCAAAGAATTAATTAATTCGAAAATTTTTTGCCTAGTTTAGTAAAATAGGGTGGCTGACTGTGAACAATTTTCAAAATCTTACCAAAGTAAGAAAATATTTTTTGAGGATTAAAATGGGATTGGCCGAAATAAATTTTATTGAATAAAATTTTCCAAACCTGTTTAATTTGGTTTACTCGAATGACTCTCGAGAAAACCATGAGACGCTCGCGAAAGCCATGTCGTCCTCAAAATCGCTAGTTGAAAATAAACGGAAACAAAATAATAAAGCACAATGATACCTAATAAAATATTTGGTTTGGGTCCAATTTGAATTAAGTCGGTCTAATTTAATAATTTCGTTCGAATTTAATGGTTTCTCGAGTGGGTTTTGGATAAATCAAATTGATTTTCGGTCCAAATAAATATTACGTTACACAATTTTATTGGTTAGGATTTTACGATTAAAATTTAAATGAATAATTTTTTAAATTAAAATTTTCGAGTATTTCAATTCTCCCCTCTTTATAAAAATTCGTCATCGAATTTTAGAAATAACAAGATAGAACAATATAGCAAATGACACACATATAGAATATCAGGAAAGATCATAATCAATGAAACAAGGACAAGTCAATCTCAATTATCAGCAAGACATAAACTCTCACTCAGAATGAAACAGATAGGGGTATCTCTCCTGCATTTCAGTCGCCAGTTCCCACGTGCACTCCTTGATGGAATGGTTTCTCCACAGCACTTTAACCATCGGAATCTCTTTAGATCAGAGTTTACGAATTTGAAAATTGAGAATTCTAACTAGTATCTCTTCATAAGTCAAGTCCTCGCTGACTTGGACTTCTTGTGGCTTCAACATGTGAGACAAATCAGGAATGTATTTCCTCGATATTGATACGTGGAAAATCGAATGTACATGAGAAAACTCATTAGGCAAATCCAATTGGTATGCTACTTTCCCAATCTTAGCAACTATTGGATACAGTCCAATATATTTAGGGGCTAGCTTCCCCTTTATACCAAAACGGATGACTCCTTTCATAGGAGACACTTTTAGAAAGACCATATCTCCTTCTTGAAATGTCACTTCTTTATGCTTAGGATCCGCATAGCTCTTTTGCCTGTCAAAAGCTGTTTTAATTCTATTTTGAATTATAGGCACCTTTTCAGATGTGACCTGTATCAATTCGGATCTCGCTAATTCTTCATCTCTGACTTCCTCCCAAAAAATAGGAGATCTACACTTTTTACCATAAAGTGCTTCATAAGGTGCCATACCAATGCTTGCTTGATAGCTATTATTATACACAAACTCCACTAATGATAGGTGTGAATCCCAATGTTCTCCAAAATCCAAAATGCACATTCGAAGCATGTCCTCCAACGTCTAAATAGTTCTTTTCGATTGTCCATCAATTAGCAGATGAAAAGCCATACTGAAATGAAGTCTGGTTCCTAAAGCTTTTTGTAATGATCGCTAGAATCTAGAAGTGAACTGTGTTCCTCTATCAGAAATGATGGAAACTGGAATCCCATGAAGATGAACTATCTCTTTGATGTATAGTCTCGCCAGCCTGTCAGCATTGTAGGAGGTTCTTACAGGCAGAAAATGGGCAGACTTAGTGAGTCAATCCACTATCACCTAGATTGAATCATAACCTCCGGTTGTTTTTGGTAATCCTACTACAAAATCCATATTAATTCTTTCCCACTTCGATTCTGGTATAGGTAGTCATTGTAGCAATCCATAAGATATGTGATGACTTGCTTTTACCTGTTGATAAATAAGACATCTAGATACAAATTCCTCAACATCTTTCTTCATTCCTGCCCACCAATAATGATCCTTTAAATTTTGGTACATCTTAGTAGTTCCAGGATGTACACTACAAGCTGCATAGTTGGCTTCATATAGAATTTCCTTCCTTAGGTCGTCAACATCTGGTACACATAAATGAGTACGATTTCTAAGTACCCCATCATCATCAATCACAAAATTTCCTGACCCACCGGTAGTCACTTCTTGTATAATTCTCTGAAATTGTGGGTCTCTACTTTGTGCAGCTTTGATCCTTTCAAATAACATAAGTCTCACCTTGAAATGAGCTATTAGAGCACCCGAAATAGGGATTTCCAATACAAGATTTCCATCGAGTATCTTATTAAGTTCCCAAACTAACGGTCGCCTATCTGCTGCAATATGACTTAAGCTTTCGACAGACTTTCGACTTAGAGCATATGCAACTACATTAGCTTTTCCAGCATGATACTGTATGGTACAGTCATAATCCTTGAGAAATTACATCCAGCGTCTTTGTCTCAAATTGAGATCTCTCTGATCGAAAATATATTTCAAACCTTTATGATCAATATAGATTTCACATGATACACCATATAAATAATGTCTCCATATCTTCAATGCAAAGATGATGACAGCCATTTCCAAATCGTGAGTGGGATAATTTTGCTCATGCTTCTTCAACTGTCTAGAAGCATATGCAATGACTCGACCATGCTGCATCAAGACACAACCTAATCCCACTCTAGATGCATCACAAAATATAGTATATCCTTTAGTACCTGATAGTAAGGTTAGCACTAAAGCGGTGGCCAAACACTTCTTAAGTTTCTGAAAACTTGCTTCACAAGCATCGGACCAAATGAATCTGGCATTCTTCTGTGTTAGTTTTGTTAATGGTGCTACTATTCTAGAAAAGTCTTGTACAAAGCGTCGATAATAGCCAACTAAACCCAGAAAATTGTAAATTTCTATGACTGTGGTTGATCTAGGCTAATCAATAATTGCCTTAATTTACTTAGGATCAACTTTAATTCCATCTTTAGACACTACATGACCTAAGAAATTCACACTTTTTAACCAAAATTCACATTTAGAAAATTTAGCATATAACCGATGCTCCCTCAAAGTTTGTAGCACGATTCTTAAATGATACATGTGTTCTGCTTCAGTCCTAGAATAAACCAGAATGTCGTCAATGAACACGATCACAGACTGATCCAAGTAAGGCTTGAACACACGATTCATCAGATCCATAAAAGTTGCTGGAGCATTAGTGAGTCTAAAAGACATGACCAAGAATTCATAGTGTCCATATCTAATTCTGAAAGCAGTTTTAGGAATGTCTTGCTCCCTGATCTTCAGTTGATGATAACCAGATCTTAGGTCGATCTTTGAGAAACAAGTAGCTCCTTGCAATTGATAAAAAAGATCATCAATCCTGGGAAGTGGATACTTATTCTTTATTGTTACCTTGTTTAATTGCCTATAATCAATACATAGGCAATATGAACCATCTTTCTTTTTCACGAATAGGATCAGACCCCAAGGTGAATTGATTGGTCTGATAAAACCTTTATCTAGCAATTCTTGCAATTGCTCCTCGAGCTCTTTCAATTCTGCAGGTGCCATCCTATGAGGTGGCATGGAAATCAGCTCTGTGCCAGGAACTAAATCAATGCAGAATTCAATTTCTCGATCCGGAGGAAGACTGGGTAATTCCTCTAGAAACACATCCAAGAATTCATTCACAATCGGCACATCTTTTACTTTGTGAGTTTTCGCTGTAGTATCTTTTACTAGTGCTAGATACCCTTGACAGCCCTTTTTCAACATTTTTCTAGCACTTAAGGCAGAAATTAAATTATAAGGAGCTCTATTTTTATCCATCCTACAAACTAATTTCGTACCATCTGGCAGAATTAAAGCAATTTCCTTCTTTTTACAGTGAACCTCTACACCGTATCTCGATAACCAATCCATTCCCAGAATAACGTCAAAGTCAATCACATCCAAAATAATTAAATTTGCAGGTAGATCTCTGCCCTTAATAACTATAGGGCAGTCTGAGATAATCGCATTAGTGTAAATAGGTTCGCTTAGCGGTGTTGACACTAATAAAGGAGAATCTAACCTATCGGACATTCTATCTATCTTAGTAACAAATCCAAAAGATATAAATGAATGTGTAGCACCAGGGTCAAATAATACTCATGCCTCAAATGAACAAATATTAAGAATGCCTGTCACCACGGCATTGGATGTTTGAGCATCCCCTTGAGTCAAGTGAAAGAGTCGTGGTTGTCCTCTTATAGATTGTTGTGGCACTTGCCCTGAACTTTGACCTCTGCCTCTATTGAAAGAACCATGGCTTGATTGGCCTGTGAATCTGGAGCCTGATGTAGATGGTATGGTAGGAGGTCTAGACACACTGCCCATGGAAGACTGAAATGGCATGGGTCGTAGCTAACGAAGTGGGCAATCTCTAGCATAGTGCCCATTTTGATGACATTTCAAGCAAGTATTAGCATCAAAGTTACACCTTCCATTATGAACTTTACCACATCCGTGACATACTGCCCAACTACATCTACTGAAACCAGAATAAATCCACCACTAACACTACCCGTAGACATACTTCTTTTTAGCTCAAATTTCTTCTTATCCTTCCTTTGACCAAGATACCCTCTTCCATGGAATTGTGAACTTGATGACTGTGTGCCCATATTAAAAGACCCACTCATTGTTGGTACATTAGGGTTTCCAAATGAAGCTGCACTCCTATTACTTCTTTTGCCTGAAATTGCCCCCTCAGAAGTAAACTTAATTTCCATTTGCCTGGAAGCATCAATCAAGGCACTAAAATCTTGCTCCTTTTATTAAAATAAGGAAGCATACATCATATTTAATCCACTGATAAATCTATAAATCTTAGTGCCCTTGTTTGGTATGGATCCCGATGCATAGCTACTCAACTCAATGAACTTAGTAGCATACTCATCAATAGTCATGTCACCTTGAACCAGAGACTCAAATTCTCTCATTTTAGCTCTCCGAATACCCTCTAGTATGAATTGATTCACGAAGAGATTAGAAAACTACTGTTAATTTATCCTGGTGATAGAAGGTTGAATGTAGTATCTGAACCATATCTCAACTATGCCTTCCATCCTACAGCTTGCAAAATTTATTGATCTCTCATCATCGCAGCCCAACTCCAAATAAAATTCCCTTAT
This sequence comes from Jatropha podagrica, assembly GCA_947857235.1. Taxonomy (NCBI): domain Eukaryota; kingdom Viridiplantae; phylum Streptophyta; class Magnoliopsida; order Malpighiales; family Euphorbiaceae; genus Jatropha; species Jatropha podagrica. The sequence goes on from CANUEP010023447.1 coordinate 12,548, forward strand.
TTAGGCAAACAAATGAATGAGCATCCTCAGCTCTTGTGAATTTAGGTGGCTTGTATCGAATTAACCTATCATAGAGATTGTCATTAGTTGCTCTCGGAACAACTGAAGGTGGAGCTGGCTGATTTGGCTGTGCTACCGAATCAGGTATGGGAGGAGGTATCAGCTACTGCTGTACTTGTGGTGCATGAGCATAGAAGAACTGTTGTTGTTGTATCAATAAGTTATTCATTGCAGTAATAGCCTACTGAAGTCTAGTCACTATAGTGTTCATTTCTGGAGAAGTAACATTTCCCTCATTTTGATTTCCCTGTACTACATCCTCTTGATCATCTAAATTCCTAGCGGGTCTACCCCATCGACGTCTAGCCTGGGCCGGATGCCCATATCATCAAGTGCTCTTCGTCTAGTGTTCACCATATTGAATTCAAAGTATAAAATAAGTCATAAAAAACATAACAAGTTCTATCCTACTGTTATCATAAAATTCTACGCCCTAGTGTAGTATTAATAATAATACTCTAAAGATGGTTACGTTGGGATTTAAGAGGTAAGAAAATTGTATCAAGACATGATAGGAATAACTCCGCAGTTATATCTAGAAATATAAAACTAATGCTTTGATACCAACTTTTTCACGACCCAAAATTGTCGGTTATACCGATACTAGGACCTAGGTAAGTTTAAGGCTCCCGAGGCCTGTTGTTAGCTTAAATTATAAAATTCATATGATGCGATTCTTTCTCTATTAATAGTGAGCCCAACTAACGTTACCCGTATGAATCCAGTAACCACATAACTTTGGCTTAATAATAATTCTCTCAATTAATCATCATAATTTTGAGCCCGATAAAAATATATATTAATCATATCAAGGCTACTGGTCATACAAGCACTCAAATATATAATTAAAAATCATAATTTATATAATAGATCACCATAAAATATACTTAAATTAATTAATTAAAAAATTTTTGAGAGTTAATTTCAATACCCTTAATTATAAAATATAGTCCCAAAAGAATTACCCGTGAGGATCGGGACTCAGATTGCGAATGAGATGGTCAGAAATCCATAGATTGGATCGCTGGCGGTGGTTTTGCATCATTGGATCGCCGATCTGGTGCGAGAGATAGTGGTTGGTGCGATTGAGGTTGGCTGGACCGGTTGAGTTCACAGCTGTTGCACGGAGGTGGCTGGATCGGCTTCTAACAGTGCGATGCAGAGAGGGAGAAGACCTGATGCTTGTGGTGGAGCTGCTAGTGCAGTGGTTTTGGTAGTGGTTGGCACGTGCAAAGAGAGGAGTAGAGAGAGGCAAATCAAGAGAGAGAAAGAGAGGGACTGAGTGAGAGAGAGTGAAGGTGAGGTTGAGATTGGCGTGAAGGAGGAGAAGGAAAATAAAAATAATACAAGGGAGACAATGAAAGGAAAGAACGAAAGAAAAACAAAGAAAAGAAAGCAAATTATTAGAACAAAACAAAACGCAAGTTGAAAATAAACAGAAACAAAATAATAACGCATAGTGATACCTAATAAAATATCTGGTTCGGGTCTAATTTGAATTAACTCGGTCTAATTTAATAATTTGGTTCGATTTTAATGATTTCTCGAGCGGTTTTTGAATAAATCAAATTGATTTTCGGTCCAAATAAATATTATGTGGCACAATTTTATTGGTTAGGATTTTATGATTAAAATTTAAACGAATAATTTTTAAAATTAAAATTTTCGGATATTTCATTGAAAGAACTTAAATACTTTATTTTATCCTAAATGTTAATCCTATGTAAATAAAGTTGTATTTAAATTATTCAATATGAATAATATAATTAAAATAATAACTTTTGTACTTTAGACAACTACTTAAGTTCTATTTTTGTAGCATAATACCAAACACCAAATATTATTGTTCTAAAAATCAGACTGGACCGATCAGTTTAATCGGTTTAATTGGAAATTGAACTATGGTCTAATACAGGTTGCATGAGTAAAAAAAACGGACATTAGCCAATAAAAACACATTGAAAATTAGCCTAGAGCTAGTCAATGAGATCTTTAAAATTAGTTTAATTCAAAATCTGGATTTTCCTATAATATGTGGGCTTTTAAAATTTGGGCTTCTTAAAAATTGGGCCACTGATTCTTTTATTTTTGGATATATTTATTTATAAACTCAAAATTCTAATATATTAATTAAAATAATTAAATTGTGTAACTTTAAAGCAAAATGTGAAAAAATATATTTTATTATAATTAATTAATTTTTTAGGATTTAATTTAGTCTGATTTTATTCTTTTTGTTTAAATTATTTATTCTTTTTGTAACAGTCAAATTTGAAATTGTTTTCTATTTTATATTAAATTTTTTTTTAACTTATATTTTTAATTTTATTTAAAATATTATATATAAAAATCCGACGGAATCGTATTAAAACCGTCGAACTCTCTAATTTAGTAAACCCTTATCTTAAATGGTTTACTGACCGGTTCGATTATCAAAATACTGCCACATATTATTTTTAATTTGTTAGTCTTATAATTTGGCAATTAATGGAGCCAAGATAAATTGGAATCTAAAAACTATAGGGAAAAAAAAAAAAAACCGGCCTTAACCAGTAAAAAGGGATTTAAAATCGGCTTAGAACCAGTGAATGAGATTTTAAAATTAGTTCAATTCAAAATTTGGATTTTTCTATAAAATTTGGGTTTCTTAAAAATTGGGCCCATTAATTTTTTTGTTTTTTTAGATCTATTCATTTATAAACCGAAAATTTAAATATATTAATTACAACAATTAAATTGTGTAACTTTAAAGCCACATGTGAAAAAAAAATTTTATTATAATTAATAATTTTTTTAGATTAAATTTAGTCATATTTTTTTGTCTTTGTTTAAATTATTTATTGTTTTTGGAAAAGCCAAATTTGAAATTATTTTCTATTTTATATCAAAGTTTTTTTAACCTATATTTTAAATTTTATTTAATAAATATACTTAAAAATATTATATATAAAAATCCAGTTGAACTGTATTGAAAACTCGTCGAACTCTCTAGTTTAGTGAACCCCAATCTTTAATAGTTCACTGACTGGTCCGGTTATCAGAATACTGCAAAAAATTATTTGTAATATGTTAGTCTTATAACTTGGGCAATTAATGGAGCCAAGATAAATTGGAATCAACTTTAACCCTTTCAAAAAACACACAAAAATAAAATCTAGTTACATCTTTTAACCATAAATTGTAATTCTAGGTCCTCTAAAAATGAAAAATTTGTAATTCTAGAAGATTGAATTTAAATATCAAATCACTTAAAATATCATTTGAATTAAATATGAAAGTAGAATAAGAAAGAAATAATTTATTATCCTTATAACGGTTCAATTAGCAAACATGCCAATAACTAATAAATGTACAAAAGAAATTTCAAAGTTTACAAAATACAAAAGAAAAATCTATGAATCTGTTAGATGCTGAAATCACTGCAATGTAGTACAAACCTGGCATTTTTGTTACTCTGAAAGAAGCATAAAACTAAACTGCAAAGAATTATAGTTCTGTGTGGTGAAGCTAATAGAAAATATGTGTATTATTAAGTTTATAAAATTCATGGGTGATTAATTGTTTATATTAGATCAAATAGGTACAAAGATACAGATGTGAAAAAAAAATTTAAAAATTTAAATGTATAATATTCAACCTAGAAGAATTAATGACATGAACTAATACTTGGCCATCTGAAAAAATAATACCATTACTAGGAAGCTTGTCCCAAACATAAAGCAGTCAGTGATATACTGAACTCACCACTACCTTATTGAAAATCCGACACAACACATAAAAAAAGCCTTCTATGTAATACCCTTAGTTTGGCAATCTCGTATATTTTGATTATTATGGTAATTATTGTTATTCGGAACGATAGAATAATTAGAATTACTTTAATATGATAATGAGAAACTATTTAATTATAAAATATGATGTTTAATAGAAACCAATTTTATTATGGAAATCAAATTGGAAGAATGTTAAATGAGCTTAAGTTTTGATGATCAGAAGCTAGCACAAGATGCTCTTTAATCTAGCACCTTGATTTAGCATGTAGTAGATTAATGTTAAATCATCCAAGACTTTTGATTAAGGCTTAATTGTGTATATATATACTCAATTTGGTAGTTCTCGGTATTCTAGTTTGTTTAGTAATTTCAATTATCTGAGCAATTTAGAAATTAGAAATGATGAGAAACACTATTGTTAACTGGTATTAATATTAAGTAAATGGAAATTAAAGTATTTATAAATCAATTTGAAAGATTAAAGGGAGTTGAGAATGAGTTAAAGAAGAGTGATTTTTCAATAAAGCATAATTTTACTTGAAAATTTTAAAAATCAGTAATTTTGATATGATGTTGCTTAAACGAGCCTAAGCTTATAAAATACACTTGATTTAGACCTAATTGGGACTCAACTAAAGTAATAAAAAAGGTTTAGATGCAATTGTATGAAAAGAGAATCAATTGAAGGATTAAGTTATAAAAAACAACTAAAGGACATGGAGGAATTACCATGAAAGGATTTTGATTGCAACCTATTTAAGATGAGTCATCAAGCACTTCTTGCTCATTTTTACTATCCATGGTTGAAGCTTCATGACAAGAGAGAGAAAATCTTTGAGGACAAGCTTAAAGTGCATGAATTCTAAGGAATTTTCAAGTGATTCCTAAGGAGAGGTGAGTTATTTTCTCTTTCTGTTTCTTTTCCATGGGTTTATTTTTAATTTTCATGAACAATGGTATGAGGTGCTTGCTTATTGTTGCTAACTTGGTGGAGATGATGTGATTATAAGAACTTTTAAGGTGATTTAAGATGATTAAGAATTATTAGCGTGAATTTGATGTCAAGCTTGCATAATTGACCAAATTAATTAGTTTTAACCATTTGATTGATATTCTATTGATTATATATTTTGGTGTATGAAATATTATTATTTTAATTAGGTGTTGTAAGAATTGATATGCATAAATTGACGGTGAAGGTATGTTAAGGATGCTTAAGGAAGCAATGTATTCTTAAGCTTATTACTTTAGAGCTACCTTGAAATTTGGCCATAGAGATTGACTTAGTTAAATAGGTAAAAAAACTTCAAAATTCATAAAATTTTACAAAAAAGTATATTAAGATGTTGGAAAGGTTTTTCTAAAAGGGCTAATGCAATGGATGAAGAGAAATGAAGTTATAACTAATTATTTATAGGCTGCTCACTAAAGAAGTTAACTAAAAATCAAGTCTTGTTACTTGGCTATTTGACAATTCAAATGAACAAGAAAAATCATGAAATTTTATATGAAAGTGGCTTGAGATGTGAGGAAGTTACGGTTAAAATTTTAGGATAAATGAATTTAAGAAACTAAAGATATAGCCAAAAGAATGCAGATTGCTCTTGAATGGAAGTCTGGTATTTTAATAATTTCAAAAGAGTTGGATATGCTTTAGATATATTATTAAGTTTCATAATTTTAGTTATTACTTTTATATTTCTAGGATGTGATTAAGTGTTGAAAATGAATTAATTCATGCCCAAATTAAGGTCACGTGGTACTTGATTAAGCATAGTGATATTGAAGGAAGAATCTGAATACTGCAATTCAATACTTAATTTGCGTTGCTATGATAATATGTGTGAGTTTATTGAGTAATATAGAGTTAATATGAATATTAATTTCATGCTACAGCTTCTAAGAGGAAAGAATTGAAAAGAGAAGTGAATGGGTAAAGGAGAGGAGCCAAGGGAGCCTTCTAGCTCAGGTTAGTGCATGTATCTATAACTTCTATTATTTAAGTGGTAAGCAAAATAATTTTAAAGAAGTATTTTATAAAATGTTACAAAGGTACAAATAATAAAGCTAAGCTTTTATGTTATGAGTTTTAATAAGAGAAGAGTCGATTTGTTTATCAAATATTGCATCAAATGAAATTGAATTCGAGTAAAATTATTGTAATTATGAATTGATTGAAAAGAAAGTAAATATTAAAGTTAAAACTTAAATGTTTTTATGCAAAATAATAAGGATTTAATATTAAATGTTTTGTAATAGTTGAAAATAAATTTCAAAGTACTTGTTTGAATGGGAAACGAAGGATGTTGACAATTGACTCTTGTAGTATGAGGGGTGGTTTTGAAAGAATGAAACTAGAAGTGTTTGAGCTAAATGATAGATTGATCATTATGGTTTATAATTGATTTATAATGGAGATATTTTGAAAGGTCTTACAACTAAATGTATGACATGGTTATTACCTAATATCACTTCATTTGTTGAAGTTGGTATTATAACATAGTTATTGCCTTGTCGATATCACTTCATTTGTTGAAGTTGATATTATGATTGATATGGATATGACAAGGAAAGATATTGCAAATGATATTATTTCCTCCTATATGAGGTTGAGATTGTCCATTTTCTATTGATATTCATATCACAGATTGAGGTTGAAATAACTTTGTCTTGATGAGCTCATAAGAAACTTATGGCCCTTCGAATCGAGTTTACATAAATTGTAGAGACAAAACTACTTGCTAATGATTTATTGATATGTTATAATATCTCCATTGAATTGATTTATTTTTAGTGAGCAAATGAATATGATTTAACTGATAAGCCTATTTATCGCCTTTATCTAACTGATTTGTTTTTAGTAAGCAAATGATAAGCATTAACTTGAAAAGGTAATATTGAGATTATTTTTCACACTTAAACATCTTAAATGCCCAATGATGAAGTATCATTTATATTATGAAATTTGTATAGTGCACTACTAAGCCTTATGCTTGGCGATAGTTGTTTATTTTATCACTGGAGAAAAGAAAGAAGGAGAAATAGGAGAGAGAGTCCTATAGAGTGCTGAGCTCTTTCTGCAACTTTGAAATGTGAGCTACTGAGGTGGCCATTGCCTTTTGATTAATCTTATTGGATTTTGTATTATACAGAGACAAGTCACTAATATATATATTGAGCAGACTAATGGAAAATGAAAGCTATATAAATTTATAGTAATAATGTATATATTATAAAGCACTTAAAAAGTTTTAATTATTTTTAAAACTAACTTGTCCTAATGTTGATTTTAAAGGAACAATCCTGTATGTGATAATCTTTTTAATGGGCTTATGGGTAATGGTTTCATCAATGTATTTTAATATGTAAGTGTGTAATGTATAAAGGACTTTTAGTTAAAATATTTTGATTAGTGGAATGTTTATATCTTTTCTATAAAGGCAATTTATTAGGTTCGACGTTTTATTAAGTATGAATTTTATGATATAAAAAATGTTTTAAATTATTCTGAAATTATTACAACTTATGCATCTTGTTAATGGGAAGTTAAGTCTCTTGTAGTACGTTTATTGAGTTATTATTTAGACTAAGTGCTTGATAAACATATTATGAGCGACATGTCATGCTTTATAGTAGGGTACGGTGTGACATATTTATTTTATTACCAAAGAATGGTTTGGTTGTATACTGGATTAAATTTTTGATAGTTAAAAGTACATTTATAAGTATACTAAAATATTAATAGTTAATCATTAGATATCTAGATCATACAATTTTTAATAAGTATTTGAGGGAATTGCCCTCATAGATAAGAGTTTGGGGGAAAATATCCCTATAGAATCATGATATGGAGGGTGATGGTTATGGGAAGTAATTTGATCTACCTTAGTAGTAGTCTAATGAAGGATAGAATGTAACACCCACCGCCGAATCCCAAAGAACCATACGAGGAGCGCCACATTCGGTGCTGGAGCACTGTCTTATCTTACTTAAAAATTCTAAATTATATATTAGAAGTGGCTAAGTTTTCATAAGGATGCAAGTAATATTTTTTTTAAATAAAAGCTTAAGGAAATTACTACAAAAAATTTGCAAGAGTTTCCTTTAAAAATGAAACTAGCTAAACAAATTAAAAACAAAACACTTTCAAATATAATCCTCTAATCCCCAATACTCCAAATCAACAAAATAGTTACGCAGTACTTCTAAATATCCACATCAAACCATCTTAGGTTCTATTCGATTAAAATGCCATCCATTTTCAAAATCAATTACTAATAATCTTACACTTAGAATTCATATAAAAATGATATTCTTAATTAATTACATACTTCATTAATTTACAAGCTTAATATATACAACTTTAATCTCTTACAATATTTTTATACATGCCATAATACATCCTATACATGTCCTACCCAAAACAAAGTTTCTTCTCTGATGTTACGCCTTCAGTCTTCGTATAGCATCCACCGCTTTTAACCTGCGCGTGATAAAAATCAACGCACTGAGTATAAAACTCAGTGGTGCTAAATAACTTAATAGTACATTAAATAAGGTTGCCTAAGCAACAAACTTAAGATATAATTTAAAATACTTAAATCAATATAAAAATACCAAAATGTACAAATCAAATTAAATATTCTGAAAATCATAAATAAATTCATTCTTAAAAATAAATTCATAGTTTGAAAAATATAGAAAAAAATTATATAAATACCATATATTTCCATTTTCCTTTATAACAGAATAAAACTTATTCTTAGTTGAGGGCTCATACGTATATTAAGAGAAATATAATCAGATTCGGTTACGTTGATACAGATTTAGCCTAAGAAAGCGCTAACAGAGATTTGGCCTGTGATAGTGCCATCGGATAACTGAAATGATTGGCCTGTGAAAGCGCCACTGGATGTGGCCTGTGAATGCGCCACCCAATAATTGGCCTGTGAATGCGCCACCCAATAATTGGCCTATGAAAGCGCCGTCGGATGTGGCCTGTGAAAGCACCACCCAATAATTGGCCTACGAAAGCAGCATCAAATAATAAGCGCGCTCGCTTATTCAAAAAGGCATCCAGAGCCTAGCATATGATCATAACTCATAATATAATTGAGAGGCATTAAAGCTAAGCATGCTCATTAACCGGACTAAACCTCATCTTACCATATTTCAACCATGCATACTTGAGCCCAAAACAAATCCATTTCTTTACCATTAATCTTATTTCTTATCCTAGATTTCTTAGCAAAACATTTTATAACTTCATATTTATTATTTCGAAAATTCTTAACTTATAACTTGTAAAAATCCAACAAAACTCATTTATGTTCCAAACAAAAATAATACTTTCATAATACACATATATACTTAGCTTAAAGTACTTAAAACCAACATTTGACAAAACATTTCAAAGCCTAAACATTTTTACTTCAAAATAATTTAACTTACAACTTCAAAATATTATCCAATTTTCATACTTATACTTATCAAAACTTATACTTAACAAATATACATACTCAATATATCATGATATATATAAAACCAACTTAAAGAAAGAAAAAGAAACATAAGCCAAGCCTTATCACCGTTAGGTGGTTCGGCCCTTTCTTGAACACAAAGGGAGGATGATTCTCTCCATCAGGTATCTTTCCAAATGAAGATTACTTAATAAGATCATCACTTAACGACAATTAATCATAAAACTCATTTTCACTCAATTAAAACTCTCTTTAAGTCTTGAAAATTTCTTAAACATTAGAATACAAAGCTCCCTTTAACCACCATTAAATTACTTATAAACTAACTCATTAGAGTCAAAATCAACCATGGAAATCAAAGAAAACTCAAGGCCCTTCACCAAGCTAGGTTCGGCCTCTCTTACTCATGAAGGGGGAAAAAGTTTTCTTTCAAATTAACCACATTAACTTAGAGAAAAATCATTTAAGAATACATTAACATAAAAAGAAAATGAAGCATGAAACAAAAACTTAAGACCTTCCTCTTAAGGGATGTTCGGCCACTCTTGGAAGAAAGGGAGAGAGGTGTTCCTCTTCCCATTCAAGCATTTCCTCATGCTTAGAAATCAAACCAAATCATATAAAAGCATTCAAATGACAACTTCCCCAACTTAAACACCAAATTCTCAAAATTCATTCAAAAACCTAAAAATTGAAAACTTGAAGAAATGAAAGAAGAAGGAAGATATTATTGCACTAACCTTCAAAACAAGTTAAATAAGCTTAGAAAGCTTTACTCCTTACCTTTCTCCTTCCTTTTGGAGGATGGTTCTCCAACCTCTTCAAAGTAGGAAAAATAATCATTAAAATCAATAAATGACACAAGGAGAAAATGGAGCATGATTTAGTGCATCAACTACATGTCTAAGCCATGAATTCTATTTATTAATTCACAAAACCCAAGAATCACAACTTACTTGTTTGTAGAGATTCTCCAAATTTCCTTGACTCAAGTCACCAAATATCACTTCTTTAGCTTAGGTCTTAAAGATTAATTACTAATTCAAGGTTTAACTTAAGTGATTTGGTGCAGTTTGTAAGTAGAGAAATTGAGAGAAAATGGAGGAGAAGGAAGAAAGAAGTTAACGTTGGAAATAGGAGGAGAAGAAGAAGATGGAATAGTAGATAAGCTTTGTTGACCAAGTCAACAAACCTAATGTTGCTAATTCACCACCTTTTGACAAGTGTAAGGCTTGGATCAAGTCAAGGTATTCTAATCTAAAGGCTCTAAATATTCACCAAATAGTTCTCCTGTAATTATTATTTAACTCCACCAATTTATTAAATTAACTCCATAAAAATAATTCATTAATTTTTTCTTAATACACTACACTAGAAAACACTATTCATTAAATACTTTCTCCAAAAAATATTCATGAGACACTTTCTACCCATCTAAATCATGCAAACATGCTCCAAAAATGTTAAATAAAATATTAGACATGCATAGTAATTTTTCTGGACGAAATAATACGAAGTCCCGCACCGATGGTACTATACACAGACCGATAAATCACTATTACTGACACTGAAAAATGAACTATTACATAGAAAGTCGGAGAAAATGCACCACAAGATTATAATTTACATCTTCGATTCTCTTGATTCGAGCTATTGAATAGATAGTTCAATAGATGTCTACCTTATTAAGACAGAATGTAGGTAATCTTTAATAACAACCATAAGTAAACAATTAGGTGAATTAATTAAGTATGGTGTTATAGAATTCATTTGAACCACTGACCTATGGGGGCAGAGTAGTGGTTAGAGAAGATTGGGAAACTTTTTGAGAAATTCCAGTATGACCCTGCTTAGAGGTATAATTATGTAATATCCTTACTTTGAGATGATACACAAGAATTATGGAAAACTATTCTCTAGTACAATTGAGCCACTTTTTCTGAGTTGTAAATGAAAAATATTCCATCTGCTTATTTGGATGCCAAGATGAAGGTTTTTTTTTTTTTTTAGCTTAAATGGGATCATTGTAACAGTCTGTTTATTTAGTATTTTTTTCAGTGTTGGTAATATTGATTTACTGGTCTGTGAATAATACCATTGGTTCGGGACTTGATATTATTTCGTCTGAAAAAATTACTACGCCCGTCTAATATTTTATTTAATATTTTTGGAGCATGTTTGCATGACTTAGGTGGAGAGAAAATATTCTATGAATATTTTTGGAGAATTAAGGCATTTAATGAATAGTGATTTTTAGTGTAGTATGTTAAGGAATAATTGGAGAATTATTTTCATGGAATTAATTTAATTAATTGGTGGAGTTAAATAATAATTAGAGGAGAATTATTTGAGAAATATTTAGAGCCATTGGATGAGAATACCTTGATTTGATCATAGCCCTTCATTTGGCATAAATCTAAGTAGTCAAGTTTGACTTTTCTACTTAAACGTTACCCCCTAAGCAACACTATTCACTCATCCTCATCCCCTCTCTTCCACGCCATTTTCATATTCTTCTTCTTCTCCTTTTCTTTCAATTTCTTACCACTAACCACCTCAAATTTCATGAAATAAACCAAAGATTAGTAATTAAACGGTAAGAATTAAGTAAGAGAAGTAAGAATTTGGAGTCCTAAGCTTAAGAATTGGAGTTTCTACTAAAAGCAAGTAAGTTGTGATTTTTAAGTTTTGTAATTTAATGAGTAAAATTCAAGGATTAGGCATGTAATTGATGCATTAAGTCATGCTCCATTCATTTCTTTGGTTAATTTTGATTTTTATGTGCATTTTTCCTATTTTGAAGAGGTTGGTGAACCCTCCCTCAAAGGAAAGGAAAAAGCTAGAGAATAGAGCTTTATAAGCTCCTTCAAGCTTCTTAAAGAGGTTAGTGCACTAATAATTCTTTTCCCCTTTCATTTTCTTAAGTTTTCAATTTTTAGGTTTTTGAATGAAATTTTGAGAATTGTGTGAATTGTGTTGGGGAATGAGTATTTAAATGTTTTAACTTCATTTTCTATGATTCTTAAGCATGGTAGAATGATTAAAAGGAAAGGGAAACATTCCCTTCTCCCTTAGCTAAGAGAGGCTAAACCTCTTAGGAGGAAGAGCCTTTGGTTCAACTTCATTCTTTTGTGTTCTTTTGCCTTTAATGTGTTCTTGAATGGTTTTCTTGAAGATTAATGTGATTAATTTGGAAAGAAACATTTTTCCCTTTGATTTGGAAGAAGTGGCCGAACCTTGGTTAGGTGAAGGCCACTACGATTCTTTTGATTTTCTTATTTGATTTAGAATTTACAGAGTTAATTGATAAGTAAATTAATGATGGTTAAAAGCTCTTCCTTGAATTTCAATGTTTAATAAATTTACAAGACTTAAAGAAAGTTTGAAATGTGCAAAAGATGAGTTTTAGGACTAAATGTGTTTAAGTAAATGATTTAATGTTTTAATTAAGCCTTTAAGCTTGAAATGTGGTACTTGGTGGAAAGGGGACGCTTTCCCCTTTCTTAACACAAAGAGGCCGAACCACCCTAGGGTGGTAAGGCATGTTTTATTTTCTATAAATGTTGATTTAAAGATATTTCAGGCCATGTTTGTGGAGGTATTTTGTAAGTAATGTTTTGTTTGAAATATGAAGTGATTTTGCTGAATTTTACAAGTTGTAAGTTAAGGAATTTTGAAAATAAGAATTAAGTTAAGAGGTATTTTGCTAAGGAATTATTTATAAGAAATAAGATCATTTGTGAAAGAATGGATTTATTTTGGGCTCTACTATGCATGATTGAAATGTAGTATGATGAGATTGATTTCGATATATGAGCATGCTTGGGTTATCAGTCCATTCTGTTATGTGGAGCTATGATCATATGCTAGGGTTATCAGCCTTTATGAATAGGTGGACACGCTTATTATGTGATGGGGGTGGTACATTCACAGGCCACAATTATATGATGGGGGTGGTGCTTCCACAAGCCACGATTGTGTGATGGGGGTGGCGCTTTCACAGGCCACAATCAAATCTGCTTATGTTCATTCTGTATTAGTAAGAGCCTTAACTAAGAATAAAATTTTAATTTGCTACAAGGAAACAAAGATACATTTGTATTTATGAACTTCTATATAATTTTTGAAATGTTTTAATTTAATTAGTACGACTTCGATATTTAATTTATATGTATTGATTTGAGTATTTTAAAGTGTTTTTGAGACTTGTTATTTTGGTTATTCTTTATTATTTGTTATTTTGGTTATTCTTTGTTATTTTTATTGGTAATTATTTAGCACCACTAAGTCTTCCACTCAGCGCATTGATTTTTATCACGCGCAGGTTAAGAGCGGTGGACGCTATTCAAAGACTGGAGGTGTAGCATCAGAGTAGAAATATCATTTTGGGTAGGATATATAGTAAATTGTAATTTTGGCATGTATAGGAAAAATATTGTAAAAGTATTGAAGTTGTAAATATTGAAAATATAATTAATGAGATTGATGGTTATTTAAGTATTATGATCTTATTATATTTATGGTGTATGAATGTTAATAAATATTCTTTTGAATGAATGGTCAATTAGCATGATAGGACTTATGTGAATTAATACATACATTTAGAAACGCTACATGATTTTGAGTTGATTGGAGTTTTGGGGATTAGAGGAGAATTGATATTGGAAGTGTATATGATTTCTTTGTGTGGCAAGTCAATTTTTAGGGAAAACTCTTGTGAATTTTTCGTAGGAATTTCCTTAAATATTACTTTAAAATTTTAATTACTTGCCTCCTTATGGAATCCTAGATACTTTCAATATATGATCTAGAGTTATTAAGTAAGATAAGACAGTACTCCGACACCAAATGTGGCATTTGTCGTTTGGTCCTCCAAGATTGAGTGGTGGGTGTTACAATCATAAAACGATGATAGAATATAAAAGAGAGTTTACCAGCCTGAGTTATTATGCTGAGAGTATTCACTTTCGATAGTGCTAGACTCAGATTCAAAGATAATTCATACCTCTATTATTACTTTCATAAGTTCCATCAGTTAGTCATAGTTGTACCTATTGTGGTAAATTTTATAGGGGAAGCATGTAAATTAACTATAGATGTATATCTTACATATGGTGAGGTAGGATACTTTATGAGGGATTATCCCACTTCCAGAGCAACTATCTTTAGTATTGCCAAAGAGATCATTATAGAAGTCAATGATTAATTACTAACCTCAAATTAAAGGCAGAGATAGAGGTGCTCCAGGCAGTTTGAAGCCAATGAACCAATAAGAATATATAAGTGCTTGAGTGAGAATATTTTCTATGAGTTATAGACTGAGTATAGACTCAGTAAGGTATGGTTGCTAGAATATGTTATCCCTCTAATTAAAGTATATATGTGTTATTTGAACTTCGAACCTTCTTATTCATATATCAATGATGAGATTACATTTCATGCTTTTGTTATTTGTGTGAGATTGGATTATGATATATTTGTATTGAATCATTTAGGTTAAGAAGTTATCATGAATATATTATATAAGGATTACTCTTTAATGATCCATGGTCATGTATTCTTATTAGACTTGATTAAGATGCCTTTCAGAGATGCCAATGTCATATTGGATATGAATTGGTTAGAGAGGTAAAAGGCAATGGTCAATTGTGATCTAAAGAAGATTGCCTAAAAGTTACTAGAATATGTAATGGTGATATTGGATAAGGTCATTTCTGTCACGAACCGTTTCCATAGGCCAGACCGACACTAGGACCTAGGTAAGCTTAAGGCCCCCGATGCCCGTAGTAAGCCTAAACTATCCAAAATCCATTCCTATAATCATTTGACTGACAGAATAGTAAGCCCATATAATGACATTATTCATATTATAATCAGAGTTAACAATTCTGACTCAGCCTTAATACTAAAGACTGTTCACATTTTGGGCCCATATCCATTTAATAAAAATATTTTCTCATGCAATATTTATTTGTCATAACATAATCAGACTATTCCTATCACATAGTCTCCAAATATCAATCATTCCCATAAAATTTTCAATTGTTTAACATTATCACTAAAATAATACTATCTTATTATAACTGCGGATTTTCTATTACTATACAATTATAAGAATTCTAAATAATTGTATTTTATACATTTAAACAACTCTTACATAATCTTGAAAGAAAAGGAAGCTAAAGCTCCAAATCCTACCAAATGATTCACACTCCCCTGAAACAACATAAGGGATAAGGGGGGTGAGTATAAAACTCCGTGAATAATAACATATAATACTAAGCCCACACATTCACACAAATGATATATAAGGCATT
>CANUEP010023510.1:0-22149 GCA_947857235.1 Jatropha podagrica
TAATTAAAATTGGAGTCACTTAGGGTTTTTCCTAGTTTACCCTTAAATAATTAAACAAGGTGGCGACTCACACATCACGTGCATTTCTATCCTTTTGTCATATGCATTTCATGCCTATGTGTGTCGGGGTAGGGGTTCACAACTGCCACTTCAACTACCAACACCTTAATCACCATCACCACATCAACTACCACCACCACCACCACCATTGTGCCACTACCACCATTACCATCGCTCCACCACCCTTATTGCCACCTCAACCACCAACACCTCAACCACTGCTTCACCACCTTAATCACCATCACTCCACCATTGTTGCTCCGCCACATCACCACGACCTAACTATCGCTCCATTGCCTCTGTCTCAACTACCACCACTCTATGAACTCAACAACCATCGCTCATCCACCTAAACTACCACCATTGCTCCACCACAACACCCCCATCTCAACGATAACCACTATCGCTCTAACACCATCATCACTGCTTCACTGCCTCTATCTCAACCACCATCATTACCACCAGCACTCTACCAGCATCATCACCACAACCACCACCACCACCTCAAAAGCTATCATCACCACCAATGCTCTACCACCATCATCACCACCATAAACATCGCTTTGAGTTGCTGCCACCACCATCTCAATCACTCTACCATGACCATCACAACCACCACCATAACCACCACCACCACATAATAAGAATTATATTTTGGTGTTTGATATGCAACACAAAATAAAAATTATATTTTAAATATGATTTGAATTGGATAATGAATTTATGAAATTTTGCTATATTCGGATTGAGTTATTTGGTTTATGAAAAATCATATTAGAGTGGACAACATGATCAATATGGAGACAGTGGCAAGAAGGAAGTGTCAACGAGACTTAACCAGACTAATAGCTAAATACTAACAGCGAACAACTACTAAAACAATTAATTTTGATGAATAAACTCTTAACCAGACTCTTGGTATCTATTGCTAAAGAAAATTAGCAAGCCCAAATATGGAGGAGTCTCATGTGAAATATCAACTGTAATTGTGAGTGCAAATTCTAAAAGATTTATAAGTTCAATACTTGGATTGAGATGCAATGTGAAACCCATATTATATTACTTCATAACCCATAAAGTTCCATATGTGGCCTCTATATCATTACTATCTGGCTAAAGCATTAAAAAACTCTAATTAAATAATATTTTATTCATCAATTTTGATAAAATTTGAAATTAGAGTACTGTTTTAACTATAATAATATTTTACCATTTCCATTTAGCCTTGCTATCTAAAGGCAATGTAATTGTTAATGTAAGCATCAAATATGATATATTAGCACTTTATCATTAATTGAAAAATCTACTGAATTTAAAATTTAGCTATAAAAATTATACAGTGTAGGTCAATGACCAACCAAGAAGATGGCAGGTTGGACAATTGCTCCAGTGCAAAATTTTCTAAAAATTTGTCCCTCTAATTTTTAAAATTTATTTTTTGGCTCTTGTTAATTTTCTTTTTAATTTGAGTCCACCCTTAGTATAAGTAATTTTATATGAAAATATACATATTTTAAAAACATTTTTTCCTTGCATTTTTATATTAATAATAAAGTTTATAAAATCATGATTTAGTCTGAATTGTATAAAAATATATTTACTTACTATTTAATTCTTACTTCCTCTGTTCTCTATATATAGGGAAAACAAATTTTATATAAGGATTAAGATGCTAATTTAACTCAATAATTTTTTTATTTTATATTTTATTTATCCATAAATAATATTAATTGGCCCATTAATTGATAGATCCCTTTTACATCTAATTAATTTTGTAGCAAGATTGATTTAAGAAGCTAAAAATTACGTACAAACAAATTCCACAATATAATTGGCCCATTAAGTTAAAGTCATAAATTGATAGATCCCTCTTACCGCCATATCAGTATCATATGCAGCTAGGTAGAAACTTACATACAAAATTACAAAAAGATAGAAACAAGTAAAGTAAGCTTTCCCTAGTTAATATAAAATTATACTCTCAAATTTCAACAGATCACTACATTAATGTTCTTTGATTGTGAGATTGATAATGAAATAATTAATAATTATGAATTTTTTTTTTTTTAAAAAAAGTTATCCAATATCTAAAATTCATTAGTCCAACTAATTAGATTTATGTCAAATAAATTTATGACTTCAACTTAAAATTTTCGGTTAAAAAGAAGAGACTCCTGCCATTTTATGTAAGCAATTAATAATAATTATCACTTACAATGATTAATTCTTTTCCTAACACAAACAAATTCCACAATATAATAACTTTTTTATCAACAGAAAATGACAAAAGCAATAACAAGACTCATCAATTATGGTAGGTTTAGGGTACCCTTTTGGTTGACCTCTACTTTAATTATAATTTAATCTTTATATTTCTATATATGTAAAATGAGGCAAAATACATAAATTGGCCTTTATACTTGTGCAAAAAAAGTCTTTTAATTATCGCAACTTTCAAAATGACTTTTTGGCATCCTAAATTTATTCTTTTGTAATTTATACATGTCTTGCCACATAAGAAATTTGGGCATGATATACACTCGTCAAGTTAGTGACATAGGTCTACTAGGATTGCATGATATGGTAGACACATTGTCGGTTATATGCATAAATTGCCCCCCGTACTTGAACAAAAAAATCTTTTTGGTCATCTCAACTTTCGAAATGACCTTTTGACCCTCTAGACTTATTTTTTTTTTTTTATTTATGCATTGACTAAGTAATGGTTCTTTCCATGTAATTGTCTTACGTGGCAGATCTAATATACCACATCATCTGTGAAATAATAGCCTAATACATCCGTTGTCCCCTGTACTTGTACAAAAAAGTTTTTGGCCACCTCAACTTTTAGAATCACCTTTGGACCCTCTAGACTCATTTTCTTGGGTAATTTATGCACCGGCCAAGTAATAGTTTTTTTCCACGCCAGTGTGCATTTTTTGTACTTAAGCAATCTATCTCTAGCCATACGTGTATAAATTACAAAAGAATGAGTCATAGGGGGGCTAAATGGTTATTTTGAATTGTGAGGTGACCAAAAGACTTGATTGCATAATTATGGGGGGCAGTTGATGTGTTTAGCTGTAAAATGAGAGAGTCGTCCACTACACAACATAAAATTATTTTCTAGAAGGCTAAGACTTCCATAATCGTACAATCACATATTAGCCAAAGCCTCAAAATAATAAGGAATAAAGGTCAATTTGGTCCCTAAACTAATTTAACAGAAAAAAGAGGTCATATTTGACTTTTTAAGCCAATTTAGCTCTTGAACTTGTATAAAATGATTAAAAAGATATAATTTCACATTTTAGGCCAATTTAACCACTAAACTAATTTAAAATGATTAAAAAAATTATATTTGATATTTTGAGTTAATTTAACCTCTAATTCATCATTGTACTTATATTGTGAAAATCATTATGATTAAAAAAAATCATATTTAACATTTTGAGTCAATTTAATATCTAATTCTTCATTGAACTAATAATGTGAAAATCATTATAGGGATATTTATTAAAACTGTAGATGAGATTGAGCTGACTCATTCATTAAAAATTAATTAATTATAAAATATATAAAAATGATATATGAAGTATATTGTATCTCTCTTTATCTTGATTAATGATTTTAAGTTTATAAACATATATTAATTTGAATATTTTAAAATTAACCTCTATTACTGAGTTTTCTTTTATGAAATCTATGCATTTTCATATTGAATAAATTAAAGTTATAATGCCTATTTGTAAATTTATTATATTATAAGAACTGATATTTTTATGAATCTCAAATTTATATTCATAAGTATTAGAAAAGTTTGGTCTGAGTATCCTAGTGTAGAACAAAAATAATAAAAAATCTATCATGTTAAATTAAATCAATTATTTATTTATAAAAATCAAAATAAGTTTAAAGGTTAAATTGGTTTAAAGAGTGAAATTGAATCTTTTTAATCATTTTATACAAGTTGAAGGGCTAAATTGGTCGAAAAGGTAAGATATGACTTTTTTTATCATGTTAAACAAATTTAGAGACTAAATTGACCTTTATTTCAAATAAAAAATAAAAATCCAAAACAAAAAAAAAAGAAAAATAAACTCAAACCCTCTATTGTCTAGGGGGCTTCCCAAAAATTCAAATTCAGTGGTAAAGAAACCTATAGATGGCAATCTCAACTGGATTATAAAAATCAAAGAAACTGAGAAGGAAAATAATATGAATTGAAAAATTGTAACTTTGTTCATATACTTTCAGCTACAATGAAGGGATATATATACTATAAAAATACAGGTGTGAAAGTAAAGATATTGTCCTAGCTAATAAAAAATAAACATCCAAAAAAAAAAAAAAGAAAAAAAAAAAAACTCAAACCCTCTATTGTTTAGGGGGCTTCTCAAAAATTCAAATTTAGTTGTAGAGAAAACTATAGATGGCAATCTCAGCTGGATTATAAAAATCAAAGAAATTAAGAAGAAAAATAATATGAATTGAAGAATTGTATCTTTGTTCATATACTTTCAGCTATAATGAAGGGATATATATACTGTACAAATACAGGTGTGAAAGTAAAGATATTGTCCTAGCTGTACAAGCATTATTACTATATTATAATCAGCCTAAAATCATGATATGTCAATAATGTGAATGTGCTAATTTGCTACCATATCTTTGCTGTTAACACCGCCCCTCAAATTGGAGTTGGTTGGGATGTCAATGCTAATTTGGAAATAAGATAATTATATCTCGTGCTAGTCATGATTTTGTAAATAAATCAACGACTTGATCATAAGAGGAAACTTTAGTAAGTGAGATGATACCTTGTACAATATCTCTATTGTAGTGGCAATCCAGTTCTATGTGTTTAGTTCTCTAATGGAAGACAGGATTGGAGACAATTTGAATTGCACTTGAATTATCTGCATAAAGAGGTGTGTCAGAGTTAATCTTCACACCAAGTTCTCCTAAAAGTTTGCGAAGCCAAATGATTTTAGAACATACAACAAACATGGATCTATATTCCACTTTTGTTAAAGATTTGGAAATATGATTTTATTTTTTACACTTCCAATAGATCAATGAAGTACCCACAAACATGCACCAACTTGTGGTAGATCATTGTGAGATTGGACTTCCAGCCCAATCAGAATTAGCAAAGCCAAATAAATGAAATAACCCTTTACCAATGTTCCCCTCAAAAGTCAAATTATGCAAGGCAAGGTGGAGCAAAAAAGTTGCCGAAGATTAGACACAAATTGGCTTAGAACTTGTAGTACATAAGAGATATCTTATCTTGTCATAGTCAATCAAATTAGACAACCAACAAGTTTTCTATACATGGTAGGATCATTTAATGGTTCACCATCATTTTTTCAGTATTTAGTATCCTTTGTATATTTTCATTAGTTTAGTTGTATTCCACTCCTCTGTATATTTTCATTGGTTTAGTTGTATTCCACTATCAGTATAAAGTACTTCTAGTCCCAAAAAGTATACCAAGTTTCCTAAATGGTTCATATGAAAAGATGAGTTTAAAAATTCCTTCAATTGGCAAATACCTTCAAAGTCATCACTTGTAATGATTATATCATCTACATATAAGAGGACAATAGTGATACCAATTAAGGACCGACGTATGAACATGCAATGATTAGAATTGCTTTGTGAGAATCTAGCATCAAAGATTTTGGTTTGAAACTTTCCAAACCACGTCCGAGGAGCCTATTTCAATCCATAAAAAGATTTTTCAAATTGATAAATCAAATTAGATTATGATAATGAGTAACTAGGTGGAGGTTTCATATACACTAACTCCTCTAAATCTCTATGTAAGAATGCATTCTTTACATCCATTTGAAAAAGAGATCATTTTCTCACAGTAGCGTGAGGGCATTGAGACCATAGCATGTTACACGAAAGGGCCGCTTTCTCTGTAGTGTTGACTAAGTGTCCGAACCGTTGTCATTTTGGTCGCGAGAGCAAATGTTTCTTGTAATCAATGACATTCCTGTTTGTAGCCTTCAGCTACCAATCAAGCTTTATATCATTCAAGAGATTCGTCTGCTCTAAGCTTGATAGAAAAGACTCATTTACTACCAGTAACAGTTGTATTAGATCCCAAGTATGATTTTTCTCAAGTGCTTGTAGTTCATCATCCATTGCCTTTTTCCAACATTCTTGACTAGCTACCTGCATATAAGAGTTAGGTATAATAATCGAATTCAAAATGGTGTGTAAGGTGTATGATTTACCATAAGTTCTAGGAGAGTCACCATAGCGATCTGGAATATGGACATAACAAGAAGATCGTCGAAGGAGAAGGTTCATTATTATTTTCAAATGTGTTGTTTGGCTCACTATGAGTGGAATTGATCTCAAGAGAAGTATCACATGAGGATGTAGATGGAGGTGTTGCTACATCTTGATGCTCAACCAAATTTTTGTCTTCTAAAGATACATCTAAGAAGTTTGGCAATAAAGAGATGGTGTTATTACTAATATTTGATGAAAACTTGTAATAATATAAATGTTCGAAAAAAATAACATGTCTAGATACTCGTAGGCGGTGATTCTTAGGATCATAACATAAATAACCTTTTTGGTTGGAACTATAATCGACGAACACAAATTTTATAGATTTTTCTAACCACTTATGACATTCATGAGGGAAAAGATGAACAAAACAAATACACCCAAAAACACGTAAGTGAGAATATTTAGTATAGACAACAGAAGGGAGTTTTACGATTGAGAATTGATGTTGGTTGTCTATTAATTAAATATTGATGGGTGTTGAGACCATAAAAAATAATTCCTGCTCTTTCTATTCTAAGTAACTTGTAGATAGGTTGAGAATGGACTAATATGGACTGATTTTTAATTTATGACTAGTGATAAAATAAGAAGTGAGGTTTTGATTATCAAAGTAGTAATCAAAAAGCAACTAAAGTAACTAGAATGCAATAAAACAAAGGATTAAAATCAATGGAAAAAGATTCCGCCAAAGGTGATTCATAGTATGAAATCCTCTTGATTGATCATTGATATAGAGATCGTCCAATAATTCGAAGGACGATAGGTTATAATATTTGAAAAAGCGTCTCTAAAAAATCTTTTCGAAATAACAGATTAAACAGACAAGCGCTAGAACAATCCCTAACTAGCAAACAACCATAAACAAGCGATAGAATTTAATTTACTAGTAGCAAGTAAAACTAGAAAGAATCTACTCTATTCAACAAACATAACAAGCAAAGTTCATTTAAAATAGATTGTGAGTTTCCATAATATAATCCAAAAGTCTGATCACAATCAAATTATATTATTTGCTAGTAAGTCAATTCAGTTTAGATAATATGAATCTAATTTCATTGATAGCTATATGCATCCCTATTAGGTGAACAATGGGCCTTATTGAACAAATAATAAGAAAACAATAGAAGATGGAGTTTCTCATTAGATCCAAAAAATACACAAAAATCAATCGAAATTAAAGAAGAAAATTATTGCATTAAGATCTCACAATATTGAAGAATTCCTACTTGAAATCAAACTTTGATTGAAATAAAATAAGTTTAGCCACTCATGGCTATGAAGAAAACAAAGAATAATAAACCCTAAAAAGAGCTACCGCTATCTTTAAAAGTGAGAAGAGGAGATATTCCCCCTTTATAAACTTTAAGATACTGCATATAAGGAGGAAAGAGAACCTTAAAACCAAATATATTTTAGAAATATAAACATTCAAACTCAGTATCTATCCAAATCCCTTAAATGGTGGGTCAGTTGTATTTTAAATGATTTTCTCATAGTTAGCAAAGATTGCCAATAGCTCTAGTCACGTCCCCACTACGCTTGCCCAAGCATAAGTTCAAAACTTCCAAAAGATCTTGTTCTGTTGTGGATTCGCCTCCACAATACTTGCCTAAGCCTAATCTAAAAAATTCCATGGGGTTTTATTCTGCTTCAGACTAATCTCCTCTTATGCTTGCCCAAGCATAAGTTCAAAACTTCCAGAAGACTTTCTGGGAATCTAGCTCCAACTTCGTCCGCTTCATCAAAAACTCCAAAAATCGATCTCCAAATCTTCTTTTTGAATAAATTTAGCATAACCTATGAAAAACATAAAAACCAAATGAAAATCGTCATTTTAACCAAAAAGTATCTACAAATAATAATTAAACAAGGGATATTTTATATTAAATTAACTCGTTATCAAATATAAAGTTGTTTGAGTAGCCTCAACCCAAAATTTTTAAGGAGCGTTGTAGTCAAGAAGAAGTGCAAGAGAGAACTTAACTATATGTCTATTTTTATGTTTTGTAATTCCATTCTATTTAGGAGTGTTTGGAGATGATCATTGATTGACTATCCCTTTGTTAAAAAACAATTTAGCAAGTTTAGACCCAATATACTCCCCCTTGAATCGGAATGAAAGAGTTTAATACGATTAGGGAATTGATTTTCAACCATACTGACAAAAGAGATTATGATTTCTGGTACTTCACACTTGTTATGAAAGAAATATATCCAAGTAAAACCAGTAGCATGATCAATGAATAAAATGAAATATTTATAAGCCATTCAAGAGATAACTGGTGATGGACTGCCAAATATCACCGTGGATTAAATCAAATGGTAAGGAATATTTAGATTGACTAATTAGAAATGGTAACTTATAATTTTTGGATTTTGCACAATAGGGATGACCTAGTATGTAATACCGAAAGTTCTATTATTTATTTGCTAACTTAAATCAGATGCTGAAGTAGAAAGAAAACACGAATGATTTGGAATCACATCAAATTGTAGCGAAAACAAGCGTCCGTGTGTATGCCCTCTTACTATCGCTTTCCTTGTCTTGAGGTTCTGAACAATACAACTGTGGTGAGAAAATGAAAACAAACAATTATTTTCAACAAGTTGTCCAGTAGAAAGTATATTTGTAGTTAATTTTGGCATATAAAAAACATTTACTGTATGTGTCTTTGGGCAGGAAGGAATGAATATAGTACTTATACTTGATATGGGTAAGTTTTCTCCAGTGCCTATGGTAACAAAAGTATTTAATTTTGGTTTGAGGTCAAGTGAAGAAAATTTTTCCTAATTACCACTCATATGACATGAAGAAGTAGAATCAATATGCCATACATTTTTATTCGATTTTATACCTAGATAACTACCAATTGTAAGTGCATATATATTTTTATTTGATTTTATACCCGGATAATTACAAACTATAAGTGCATTGGAAAGCACACCTGGGAGAGCAGCAATAACTGTGTCCTTGATTAGGCATTGAATTGTCTCATGATCAATCGAAGAAGAGGTGATTGGTGTATTTTCACTAACCTTATAAGCTATGCGCATGTTTGATTTATTTGTTGGTTTTTCAATGACATTCGATGATGATATGTCCTTTCTTTTTGCAGTAGTTACAAAACTTTCTCTTTCTACAATGTGAGATGACATGACCAAATTCTTTACACTCATGGCATTGAACTTTGGATTTGGATTGATCAATCGGAACTGTCATAGTTGCATCAAATATTGATGAACCATCAAGAGATTTTTGTGTTTGAAGTCTAGTATCTTCATGTAGAAGATAAGAGAGAACTGTATCAAGATTTGGTAATGTTTCTCTATTCAAAAGATTTGCCCGAATAGCCTCATATTTCGAATAGAGTTTCATAAGGAACTAAACAACCCGAACGATATTTCTTTCTTTTTCTATAGCTATCATTGCATCAGAAGGCAATGAAATACTAGAAATCATGTCTTGTTCTGACCATAAAGCTAAAATACCAGAATAAAAAGTGTTGATTTCTCTATCATCTTGCTTGTATTCTACAATTTCATGCTCTAATTCATGAATTCGAACATACTTAGGTTGAGTATATACCTTATGAAGGTGTTTTCGCTTTATCGAAGCTATTTGGAAGGACTGCAAACCTAAGGCAATTTCTCTAGTGACTGAGTTTAAAAGCCAAGATATAATTCTAGCATTATCAATTATCCATTTTGGCTTTTCCTTGTCATCTATTGGTTCCTTTTTTGTGCCATCAAGAACATCCAAGAGCTCTTTTCTAGTTACATACATTCTAAACTAAAACTCCCATAGAGAATAATTTTTGCCATCAAATTTGATGGAGAAGAGATCATGTTGTTCAGTGGCCATGGTGAAATTTTCAAAATGATTGAATAAAGAAAACCAATTTTGTTTGCTAAATCGAATGCAAGAATGGTTTTAATTCTGAGGAAAAGAAAAACATTATGGTTGTGATACCACGAAAATCAAAGAAATTGAGAAGGAAATAATATGAATTGAAGAATTTTATCTTTGTTCATATCCTTGCAGCTATAATTAAGGGATATGTATGTTGTACAAATATAGATGTAAAAAGAAAGATATAGTCCTAGCTGTATAAGCATTATTACTACATTATACTTAGCCTAAAATCATGATAAATCAATAATGAGAATGTGCTAATTTGCTGAAATATCTTTGCTGTTAACAGATTAGTAAGGCAATTTTCATCATCTTCAGTTATCTTCTAAGAATCAATTGGTGTAGGTGTTAATCCTACTAATACTAAGGCTACGCCATCTAAAACCCTCTTCATTGCCGATAATTTGCATTCTTAGTTTTTCTCTTCAAATAGTTCAAGTAGGAATAAGTAATGATGAACGTTTCTCTTTTTGAAGCCTTTTCGTTTTTTGGTGAATCTAGAAAGAAATTTGAGCTTGTTGATATTAATTTGAAAAGACTGCATAAGCTATATAGGTGTTCGTTATTTGTTCAGAAATGGATTGCAGTCATCAAGCTAACATTAGATCAAGGTGCAAGTTTTGAAAATTTTCTAAATTTATTAAACAAAAGCTCAACCTTTTGTGTGTTTTGAGTTTCATCATAATATTTATTCTCTAAATTAAAAAATGATAACTATAATAAATTGATTTTAATATTAACCTTTTGGTTTAATTCCTATCAATTCAAAATTGAAATTTTCTATTGTGGATTATATTTTTCAACTAAGTATCAGTTTAACTAAGTATTCCTAAGGCATTACTTAGCCCCCAAATCTTTATTAGAAGCACAAATCATCATAAAAGGGGAAAGAAGTGGGATTCCGACTAAATTGGAATTGTTCAAATCTTCGTTTTTTTAGTTGGATGTTACAAGTATTGATTTTTTATATAGGTGTTTCATGAGATTTGGATAGATTTTGATTTTGGGTTAATTATTTTTGTAAGAGTAAATATTTCTTAATTGGTGAAATATATGGATTTTTGGGTGTATTTATACAAGTACTATTTATGAGACTTAAATGGTATGTGATCGGAAGTGATTAACTATATGAAATATTCAAAAATTTAAATTTCAAAAATTATTTATTTTAATTTTAATTCTAAAATTTAGCCACGTAAAATTTAATCAGATTCATAAACCCATTTGGTTTGTCGAAATCGATCGAAAATCAAATTGATTTATTGAATCAGAATAAACTAGTTCAAATAAAACCGGAATGGTCCTACACATTTTAGAAACTCAAAATTTACATCATTTTTAATGTTTTTTTTTCTTTCTTTCTTGTGTTGTCCTTCTCCTTCTCCACGTTACCTTCTCTCTCTACCTTGTTCTTCCTCTTCTTCTCTCTCTCTCCTCCCGCAGCCACGCCACCACCAGCAGCAGTATCTCAAACTGGCGTCGCCGCTTCAAGCTGCAGTAGCTCCTCTCTACCTGCAGTAGTCCTTCACATCGCACACTGCCTGAGACCCGACCACAGCCGCTGCTCCTCCCCCCTCGTCCACGGTTCGCGCCGCCTGAGGCCTCCAGCAGCCCATTTACGCGACGACAGCAGCAAACTCAGCCGGCCAGCCGCTGCAAGTCGCCATCCAGCGAGCTGCAGCGCCGCCGCCGCTAGCCTCCATCGCCCCTGCAGATGTGACCCGATCTCAACCATTGATCTTGTGATTCAGGCTCCAATCATCTCTGATTTGTGATTTTGGGACTATTTTATGTGATTGAGGGTATTGAAAATATCGTCAGAATTTTTAATTAATTTCTGAAATTTT
The DNA here is from genome assembly GCA_947857235.1 of Jatropha podagrica. Lineage (NCBI taxonomy): Eukaryota > Viridiplantae > Streptophyta > Magnoliopsida > Malpighiales > Euphorbiaceae > Jatropha > Jatropha podagrica. The sequence continues at coordinate 12,136 of CANUEP010023510.1, forward strand.
GATTGCTTGAAAAATTGATTTATTGTTTGAAATTGATTTATTAATTGAGTTATTGAATACATATTTGATTTAGTAGTCAATTAATTAAAATAAATTGTAGATTAGAAATAAAAATTTATAATAGAATATTTTTGTAATAAGGATTAAGAAATATAATTAATTGAGTTGTTGAAATTGAGAAATAATTTTATTAAGATTGTGAATATTAGTTTAGATACGAAAATTTTAATCAATGATAATGGTTTAGATTATTAATTGATTTAAATTGAGAAATTTGGTACTAATAATTATAAGGTAAATATAGAATGTCTTTTTGAAAATTGATTAGTATTACGTTATGAATTTAATACTAAAAGTGTTAGTATATTGATTTAAATTATCGCATTAAAGTTGGATATTTAATAAGGAGAAAATATATTTGTTAGAATCTTGTAATTATTGGGGTAAATTGTGCATATATTAGAAGGATACTAGGAGATCTTTAGGAGATATTAGGAGATTATTTTCCTATTTTGAAGTATTTTCTGCGTATTATATATACCTTAAACCGTATATGAAAATTTATCAAGTCAATTGCTTGTTTAAAAACTTTTTCTTCTCTCTTTCACAATATATATATATATATATATATATATATATTTTACTAATCAAATTCTAAAACTTCTAAAATTTCTCGACATAAGAATGGTTTGGCTAAACTTATAATTTTATTTTGTAATTTGAATAATATGATTTTTTTTTAATATAATTCATTCCTTATTCTGTTTTTATTTTGTATATTGAACAACAGGATTATATATATGTATAATTTCTTATTCTATTTTTATCTTTAGTCCTTTTTATTCTCAAAAACCATCAATCCTTTAGTTTTATATACAATTCCTTACTTGATTAATGGCAGTTTTTGCAGTGTAAACTGATGTGGTATTTGGTAAAACTGAAAATTAAGTGCTGAAAATTTAAAAGCTGAATTTTAAATGTTGAATAATATAGTCTGAAAAGATACTTTGTAATATGGCCATTGGTTAATTTCCGTTAAATGTCCTAAAAGATATTTTCCCAATATAGAAGGTCGTCTTAAAGTTGCCTATGAATTTACAGCATTCTTACTAAGGAAAGGAACTTTAATGATAGTAAACTATTATAGATAGACACACTATATATCCCATTGCTTGGTGGAGTCTTAATGGTTGTTTTGCGTTTTGTTGCAAGGGTAGTTTTTAAATTATTTATGCAGTCATCATCATCTTACTGTGAAGAAATTGGAGAATTCATTCTTTTGCGCATTCCACACAAAGGAACCAGGTGACAACCAAGTGAAAATTCCATTTTTATTCATTGTGGCCTTTGTCTTTCATCAAGAAAATCTCAACATTATATGCAAGGAGACAGCAAAATGTGGGACATATCTAGAGATTCATTTGATTCATTTGATGCTAGGATGCTTGAAATTGCTAATCCCTCTCCATTTCTGAGCCAAACTCTGGAGGGTGTGATATGGGAAAATTACTATGAAGTCCTTGAGATTTAACCAAAATAACTATTTCATCCCTACCGTTTGAAGAAATTACTGCTTAGTCCCTGAGGTTTAGTCTCATTAAACGTAGTCCTTATGTGATACTTTAACTATTTGATTATTCACATTTAATATATTATTACTATTTAGTCACTCACATTTATTTCTAGATTAATATTTAGTCCGTCAACTGCAAAAATGAGATTTCTCGGATAAAAAGACTAACTAGCCTAATGGGATTAAACTTTAAGGACTTACACAGCAATTTCTCCAAACAATAAGGATGGCATACCTCAAGGACTTCATAGAAATTTTCCCAGTGTAATATTTGCAGATGACTTGGAACATGTTAATGAGATAGAAGATGGAGGAATGCAAGATTGACTCTTTATATATATATGCATTAGCTTTATGCATTTCACACACATGTATTATAAATAAATAAATAAACAAATATATATATATAAATTTTATATTTTGACTTTCTTAGTTGAGTTTATCTTTACAGTATGAACTCTAAATGAATTTTATGAGTTGGATGCTTCTTATAAGCTTTATTAAGAAACTAGAAATTTAATAATTTATGTCTTTTATTATATGTATCCTCCCTGTGTTGTGTCCTATATTTTTTGAAAATGCTATGTCTGTGTCGCCATGTCCATGTTTGCTTCCTAGGGTACCAACCCCCCCAACTCCCACCCCTTTCCTTTTCTCTAGAAGGAATATCTAATGTGGTATTAGAGCCTATTGGTATGCAAAACATCAGACAAAACCGACCATTTTGGTCAGTTCAGTCAGCCTGCTCAAAGGGGATTTGTTTTGTTGGGTTGAATCGAGGTTACTGGTGGTTTGGCTCAGTTTTGCAGAAACTAATCGGTTAGGCTTAAAACTGACCTGATATAGTAAAAACCGACCAAAACTAGCTGAACCGAATGGTTCGATTCAAGTTGGTTCAGATGCCAGTTTCGGTTTGCTTCGGTTCTAGTAAGCAAAGTTTGGTTTTACATTTGTTTAGCGTTGATTCGGTTCACACCAGACCAACCATTTGCTCACCCCTATTAGATACAGCCCCAAAATCTATGCAATGCAGAAAAACCTTTATTTAAGTATGTCAGCCATTCATGTATGACGGGATTGGTAAAGTTAAAACCCTGCTCATGCAAAGGACAACCCCTGTAATTTCAAGAAAAATCTATTTTAGGAATAAGATTTATACCTCTCCAGTACCAATAGTCAAATCTGTAAATCCAAGAGAGTCCTTCACTTGGATGTGCAACTTTTGCTTCCTTGGATTTGCAACAAGCATATGAAAATCCTGCACAGATAATAAAAAATCAATCATCGAAACCTTACAGCTTTAGGTTATGCATCCCTTTGACATATCATGTATGCCTCTGGTGGTAAAAGACATCTTTCTTAGTACATGAAACACATTATATGAACAACAAACTTGAAGAACCTTCACCTGATTCCAAATCGGCTCACCAGGAGGTCCAATGACAGTAGTTTGACTATTCTTTTTACTACGGATTGTTTGATCCCCCAGGGTCAGAGTAACATATGGATCTGTTTTACCTGACAAACAGAGAATTTATGAGCATAGCACATGGAGTAGAAAATGAATGCCACAATGCAGCATATGGAAAACCAATTATCTAAGAGAACAAGGGACCAATTAAGACTATGATTTTTGGGCATCAATATTCCATTATGGCATGGATATTATAATCTGATTGGCAGATCCCAAGTTGTGCAAAGAGATGACCATACATGATATACACACATGCAATCACTTTACAAAACATAAAAAAAAAAAAAGAGAGAGAGAGAGAGAGAGAGAGAGAGAGAGAGAATAATCTAATGTTTATGAGTCCATAAAAACCTAAAGGTATATAAACCTCTGATTTTGTACCTATCCCAACTGAATGGGGCTGACCAAAACCTTATTTTATTTAAGCGACTGCAAACACTAGGTGGCAATGATTGACAACCCAATGATCATTACAGAATACCACACTGCTTATGGAAAGCCATACACTGATGAGTCCATACAAACTTTTTACAGAGCTAATACAAGCTTATATCATTTGTCAGGACAATAAATATAAAATAGGAGAAAAAAAAAGAGGGTGCAAAAAAAAGATGACTGATAAGAAAAGGGAAAAAAAAAAGAAGCAAATTTGATGGTTTCTGGAAAATAAAGTTTAAAGAAGAAAACCAAAATTAGGCTATCAGAAAAAATAAGACAGATTCCTAAATAAAAAATTAGTTCCTCCTTTCACAGCAAACAACTCCTAAACAGGATACCAACTAAAACTCTTATTTATCAAAATTAGAAATTCCATGAAACATCTACTGTTACCTTTTTTTAGCTACATCAGATAAAAACCCTTTTGAGTCAATAATCTAAATCTAATAGAATTCAGTTACTAGATACTGCAAGCAAAATTACGCTTGGAATGGCATAGGATTCTTTTTCCTCTCTTATATAATAAACTTAAAGAAACATGAGGGGCAGAGAGAAGTAATTTCTACCATAGAAGACATAGGAAAGTTTCCGAGCATCTACAAGAGTGACTGATAACTCCCCAACAAAATCGTTATTTCCTTCTTGCATTTCTCCTGATCTGAAATCGTTTGCAACAGGACCTACTGCTTTTCCTTTCTGAAAATCCAACACAATCTTCTTTGGACGAACAAACAGGCGAGGCAAATCCTCAGTAAGAAGCTTCTTCAAAAACCTAACAAAATCCAGTGAATCGTTTGAATAATTCTATTTCAAATTAGAAGGTCAATCCAAACATTAACAGAGTATCATATTAATACATATAAGGGAAAAAAAAGAGGACAAAATCACCAGTAATTTCCAGTTTGCTATTTTCACTTTTAATTGCACAAGGTGCAAAAACACATGGAAAATATGAGAAAAATATCTGGAAGTTCACCAAAAACAATGGCCAAGAAAATTAAGACAGACAGAAAATTCACATTTCCCAAGATGCATAATTCAACAAGAAATGAGAGAAAATCCCATCCTTGTGAAAGTGAAGTATAATTAAATCACAACTATAATAATCCTTATGATTATGAACAAATGGAAACTAAAACTTTCTACAACAACGACAATAACAAAATTCTTCCAGGAGTTGAAAAATTCAAAGAAAAGCTAACATGAATTTTGAAATTTCATAAAACTAAACTGTCATATAATATAATAAAAAGTTGAGACAAGAACATCTGAATCAGATATGAAAATTAGATGTAATTGGGGCTAGGCACAAGACACACTCTGCCCTTAATTAATAAAATGACAAAAGCATTTCTTTTAAACATAAAAGAGATTAAAAGGAAAAAAGAAAAAAAATAAAATAAAAAGGAAAAGAAATAGGTGCAATCGATATTTCCTAGAAAGAAAAATTTTCACTTACATTGAGAGAACAGGTATTGCTGGTGTTGCCCAATGCACCCAAATATGAGAAACGAAGAAACATATATTAGGAACTCCCATTTAAACTAACTGGACATGAAATTACAAAAAAATAAACAATAAAAACAGCTTGTTCATTGTTTAAATAGATCAATTCTCAGAAAATTTATCCTATCAATCATATGATAAATATATCATTAAAGTACCAGTTGATTTTTGAAACTAATAATTTCATTTAAGAAATTAGCAAATGCAGTATCTGAAAGCATGCAACAGTCATCCATATGTCTGTTTTCAAGAATAATAGAGCCATAAATTCAGCATGTTCCCTGTTTCCTTCAATCTAGAACATTAGAAACAAATAAAGTCAATAATTTTGTATTTGAAAAGGATTGCATTAAATCAAGAATCTTTCCAGCTGACTATTTCTCTTCATCTCTGTCTAATTCTGTTCCACAACCAGCATCTTTCATTAGCAGTGTGGAATCGTTAATAGCTACTAGTTTACATTCATCGTTGTCCATTTACTAGATCCCATGGCAAAAGGGAAGTTAAAAATTATTTAGCACAAGAATAAGCAACTCAGTCATTAAGTATTTCATCATGCAATAACTAATTTTTTTACGCAGTTATCTATCTATCTATCTATATATATATATATATATATATATATATATATATATATATATATATATATATATATATATATATATATATATATACTCTTTAAATATCAAACTATGACATACCCATCAAATTGAACAAGCGAAATGGTGACAGTTCAAATTTGATCTTTGGAAGGGACACAAATGCCCATGAAACGGCTCCTACCCAAGGTTCAGTTGGTATTAACCGAACTTTGACCCACAGTTCACCATCTATGTCAAAATCTCGAACACCAACAGGTACAACGATTGCGATAATGCCAAATTTTAATGAAAGCATTAGCAGCATTCGAGCACCACCAGTATATCGGAGGCCTATTTGATACCTAAATATTATAAATGATAATAACAGAAGAAATTAGTTCAACGCTTTATGATTAAATAAGTAGAATAATATCCTGACATATATCAAAATACAATGAGAAAAGGGAAAGAAAAAAGAGAAGAAGAAGAAGAAGGCATATCTCACACAGACAAGCTTCAATTGTAAACTGATAAACTTAATATATTTATTTGATTGTCTAGCTCAGCATTCCCACGTCTGCTCAAAATTGCCCAACCATCTATGAACAGATTAAACTCAAATGCATAGCAGGATACATGAAGAATGTTATTCATTAATACAATTATCACTATAAGATAGTAACATCAAACAGAGCATAAATCATTAGATAGTCGGTCAGGGCTCTAAATTCTAAAACTTAATTCATGATACGACATATTAAAGCACCATCTAGGAAACAGGAGTAGAAATCCTATCACCATGAGGAACATTTAGGCACAGCATAAGTACAAATCCCAAGCAGATCAGCACATTTACAAGAATTCAAACGCAAATAATTTCTTGATAACTTAGACAATTATGCCCCCAAATTTCTTGTCTATTATTTTCCATCTTATCCACGTAATAACGAAATAAATTTCCCATATTACTTGTGAACTACAAAATTAGTCCACTCAACTCCCTGCTAAAGTTGTGAAGGTTGTTGATATAGAGGGAACTTACTGCAAATCGTTTACACGACGCGATGTTCTGCGCTCGACATTCCTGACAGACAATGGCTCATCGCCCAAAGAGAATTGCTTAATCTCAACTCTCTCCACATAATCAGGCTTCTTTAGATTATCAATAACAGGCTGCAGCAACCCAATAATCCAATTGTCAATCCCAGGTCTATAAACCTTCCACAGTTTCCCCAAGACCATATTGACCCACTCTACCGACTCTTTCCTCTGCAAATCCTTCTCCAAAAACAATGAAAAGCTTGTGGGAACTTGCGGCCACGGGCCCCGCTGCCCAGCACCGCCTGCAGTTTTGGCGGTCTTCTTCAATGTCCATAGCTTATCGAAAGCTACTCCAACAAAGAAGAAAAAGACAAATAACCCAACAATGTTTCGATTAATTGGAGGTGATGGGATTGGATGTATGACTCCTAATTGAGTCCTTAACTTGTCCAGCATTGGATCATCTTGAAAACTGGTGAAATTTGAGCCTATTTCAATAGAAGATGTTGATGATTCTTGTGAAATATCCTCTTGGTCAGTCTCCAATTCATTAGCAATCCGTTTCAAAACGAGGTTCCTTGTACCTAGCCTAGTTGAGTTGGAAAATTCACCATTTGTACTGAGATTCTTGCCATATTTGGAAATTACACAAGCATGAAAAGAGAAATTTCTAGTCAAATTTCGATTTTTCCTTCTCCTTTTCGAGAAAGGAAATGATGGGTAATTGTGATTCAAACTTTTACAAGGGCAGAGTTGAGGAAGGAAAAGCTGAGATAAATCGAAGCTAGAAGAAGAAGAATAAACCGTTTTCATATTGATCGAAAACGATGAAACGTGAACGTAAATTTCGCGTAAGCAGAGTCATCAGCAAGGGATTTTGGTGCTTCTGCTGGAAAACAATGATCCTCCAGCCTAAGCTGGAAAAAATAAAATCAATGGAAGGTGTGGAGGAGATTCAAGATTTTTTTGTGATAGAGGGAAATTGTAGGAGAGAAAAAGAAAAAGAGAAGATGGAGAGTATTGCTTTTGCTTGTAAGTTGTAAGTTGTAAGTGTGGTGTATGTATGTCCTCTATATTATGTAGGCACAGAAAACTCACGTTTTGATATGTTTAGGCTGACTTGAGATTGGAAGCCTCAGAATGAAGAAGACGTGGATAACGGAATCGTGTTTTGCCTTTTTGGATTTGAATCGCACGTGGGTCGGAGGAGCCTCCGCCTACGCGCTTAGGTCCATAAATTACGATACGTTTATCTAATGATCCCACCTCTACACAGGGCAAATACACTTATAATGAAATTAGCTTTTTAAAAGATATGCAATCTACCAATTCTCCTAAATTATTATTTTTTTGCTTGCTCTCACTTATTTCTTTCTTGGGTTCTTTTATACTTTATTTTCTAAAATCACCATCGATCAAGAAATATAAGATCGTTTGAAACTAAACTTGGATTTTAATCTCTTAAATCTGTAATAGTTGGTAGATCTTAAATGTTTTTAGTACCCTATTAGTTGGATTATTAATCTCTTCATCATGGGATTGTTCTTCGTTATTGAGTAGTTTTTTAGTCTCTTAGATCTATAATAGTTGATAGATCTTGAGTGTTTTTTGTGCACTCTTAGCGGAATTATTAATTTTTCTCTATCATGGGTTGTTCCTCATTATTAAGGAGTTTTTATGTGGATTTTTTATTTCTCTAGCAATTAGAAATACAAGATAAATTATTGGTTGCTTATAGTTGGAGACTTCAGATGTTTAAGTTCGAGTAATTTTTTTTTTTTTTTACCGAAAGAACTTGGTAGTGTGGCTTGTTTTTCTATTGAAGTTTGATATATTAAACTCTTCTATGGGTATCAGTTGTAACAAAGTTTTCGAAAAAATAACGTTTGAGACAATATTGCACAAAGTTTCTTTTGTCGTACTATTTGAAAATAGACCAGTTTTTATTCGGAAGATTAAACTCTTCTACCAAGATTATCTCCAAACAGAAGATTTTAGATTTCAGTTTTCTATATTTGTATTTATTATTCTTATGGGAATGTTATGATGTACTCAACTTATATTCGTTATTAATGAATTTTATCGAGTTTTTTTTTTAAAAAAAAGATATGCAATTAGTTCGGGTTAAACATATATCTAGAGTTAATGATATACAGGATAATTGGTGTGAAGATGAAGCTATATTGTCAAGTATGGTCAAGGATTATTTTGAGGGGCTCTTTGATGGTTCTTTATCTAACTATGCTGCGGTTGTATCGACTGTGGATCCAGTTATTTTCGATGAGGACAATAAGCGTTGGTTGCTCCTTTTCAAGAACTAGAGTTTAAAACAACATTGTTTCAAATGCATCTTAACAAGGTTGCGAGTTCGAATGACATGACTCAATGTTTTCTCCAGAAAATGTGGAGTGTGGTGGGGTCTGATGTTGTTCAGGATTGTCAAATATGCTCCAAAATGGTTCAATCCCTCTACTTTTAAATAGTAATGTTATTGTATTGATCCCAAAAACTGATAGCCCTAAAACTATTAAAGACCTTAGGCCAATATCTCTGTATAATGTACTCTACAAAATTGTAGCTAAGGTTCTAGCCAATAGCTTGAAACTATTGTTTGGAAAGGTTGTTTCTGTTTTTTAACTGGCCTTTGTACCAAGTAGATTGATCATAAATAATGAGTTAGTAGCTTTTGAGCTTATTCACTCGATGAAGAGGAAAGTATTAGTTAAAGATGGATTTATGGTTATGAAAATAGATATCAGCAAGGCATATGACAATTGATTAGGGTTGCTTGCGGGCTATGATGGTGAAAATGAGTTTTTGTTCTAGGTGGGTTTATTTAATCATGATGTGTGTTACTGCCGTAAGTTAAAAGGTCGCTTTTAATGATTTGGAGATTGCCCTATTATTCCTGCTAGTGGTTTAAGGCAAGGGGACTCTTTATCCCGTTCCCTTTTTATTTTGTGTTTAGAAGGTGTAACAGACTGATTTTCTTTTAGTGTCGGTAATAGTAATTTACCGGTCTGTGAATAGTACCATCGGTCCGGAACTTGGTATTATTTTAGTCCGGAAAAATTACGATGCATAGTTAATATTTTCTTTACTATTTTTGGAGCATGTTTGCATGATTTAGGCGGGTAGGAAATATTTCATAAATATTTTTGGAGAGTTTATATATTAAATGCATAATATTTCTAGTGTGGTATATTAAGAGATAAATGAGGAATTATTTTTGAGAAATTAATTTAATTAATTTGTAGAGTTAAATAATAATTAGAAGTGAATTGTTTGAGAAATATTTAGAGCCATTAGATGAGATTACCTGAAACTTGATCTTGGCCATTGATTTAACATGAAAAGAGGAAGCAAAGTTTGACTTTGCCACTTAAGTTATCTACACATTC